>JADDOH010005059.1:0-168868 GCA_016648135.1 Agrypnia vestita
TTTATTATAATATATTTATTTAATCAAATTATGTACCATTGCTATCTATGCACTTTTGCCATCTCATAGGTAGTTCATCGATCCCTTTACTAAAAAAACCATTCGGACGGGAATCAATAAAATCTTTGAAGGCGTTTGGACTGCCCCATCGGAGTTGAATTTTTTCCTTTGCAAGAAGTTATCCAAATTTCGAAAAAAATGGTATCTGTTGGGGCAAGGTCCGGAGAGTACGGTGGATGTCTTAGACATTCCAATTGAAGCTCCTCTAATTTGGTAGCCGTCTGTTGTGCAGTGTGTGGTCTAGCGTCTATGAATCGCGCAAGGGGCCTAGAGCGATTAACCAGCCTCGGTTGTTTATCAGCTAGCTTTCCATCATGGTTTGCAGTTGCTGACAATAGACATCTGCCGTAATCGTCTGGCCAGATTTAAGAAAGCTGTAGTGAACGACACCAGCACTAGTCCACCAAACGCTCACAAGTAACTTTTTTGGAGTCAATTTTCGCTTGGGGTATGGTTTGGCTGGTTCGGCAGGGTTCAGCCATTGCGATGAGCGCTTCCGATTATCGTACAGGATCCATTTTTCATCACAGGTAATGATTCGATTTAAAATCCCTTCAATATTGTGCCGGTTGAGTAATGCAACGCAGCAGTCAACGCGCGTTTGTTGATTTGCTTCACTCAATTCGTGAGGTACCCACCTTTCAAGCTTTTTCACCTACCAATTTGTTTCAAGTGGATTAAAACAGTTTTATCACTAACACCGCAGCCTGCAGCTAACTCGGATGTGGTTTGCGATGGATCGGCTTCCACAATAGCCTTCAATTCTTCATTATCAACTTTGGTCTCCGGCCGTCCACGGGGCTTGTTCTGCAGGTCAAAATTTCCAGAATGAAAACGTTGGAACCAAAAACGCACTGTGTTTTCTTTTGCGGCACCGTCGCCATACACATCATTAATCCTTCGAGCCGTTTCTGCAGCACTGGTGCCACGGTGGAACTCGTACTCGTAAATAACGCGATATTTCAAGTTTTTCATTTTGTAAACTGAGTGACGCAAAGAAAAAAACAATTGAGGAAAAAACAAATGAATTATAATTTTCAAAACACAAATACATGAGTAAATAGCTGTATAAATTTGGATTTGGAATTCCTAACCAAAGAGAAGATATTTGAGATCAAATTTGCCAGTACGGCAAAACGCCAATTTCATATGTAAGGACCTAATATAACAAATCTAAATCAACGTAACCCCAATTCATCGAATTTGGAATTTAGTTCCGACGCCTAATGCCAAACTTGAAAATTAAAATATTTGAAATCAGAACATTTTTCCACATTAATATTAAATTAATGATAAATCTCGAAGCTCGAAGCTACAAATGCGCTTTTTATGTTCAATAATAATGGTAAATTATCAATTTTAATCGAGGTAATTATCAAATTGTGTCGAAAATGATTTAATAATGTATGGTAATCTACTTTACGTAAATGTTGAAAGTTTCAAGGCTCTAGCTAGTCGGGAAGTTGGTGAAAAATCAATTATAAGATTCCGCCACAATAACAAACAAACAAACAGACAAAGAGAGCTAATTAAAAGCATGTAAAAAGAAAATTAGGCGCCGACGTATATGTTTCCAGTTATTTTTAGAGCAGTATTTTGACGATATTTCTTGCAGTAAGTAATGCGTTGCAAAAAAGCAATTTTAATCAATTTTCATTGTCGACTGCTCCGATTTTCAATCCCGGACCGAAAAAATCAAAATTTTCGTAGTTTTTCTTTCATTACATTGCCCAAAAAAATCACCTTCTCCTTGCCGACCCTCCCAACGATATAGATGTGTATTATGTTATATTGAATACCATCCGTCCTAAATTTTGCAGAGATATTCTTTAGGACCCTACGAAAATTCTATATTTTAAGTTACGTATATTTTATTGATTTAGAAAAAAAGTCTCCTCAGACGAACAGAGTAATCATGACAAGGCTGAATAACTATCAAAAATAATCATCCCTTACAAAAATAAATCATATAATTTATAATGAAAAAAAATTAAAACACAATAGACAACGAATGACATCTCACTTAACGCTCAACCCTGCGTACTACTGTCCCGTTATGTTTAAGAGTAATATTTGAAAAAAATATTTTCACCGGTTTAATGTAAAACTGTGCGGTCAAAATATAAACCTTCAAATCGTATAACCTATTAAAAAATAATATGGTTTTGCACAAGCGGTAAGCTTTGCAGCTGCATAATTATTGACGGTAGACTGTTACATCGTTGATACAGTGGCGTACCTACCACTGAACAAGAAGATTTCTTTAAAGTTTTTAAAGTTGTGGCATTTATATGCAAGCTCGACATTTGTTTCCAAATTTGCACACAGCACTGGTTATCTTTTTGTCACTCGTTCTAAATAAACAAAAAAATTGTAAAGCTTGATTTTAATCTATACTAATATTATAAAGAGGTAAGGTTTGTAAGTTTAGATGTAGGAGGTAATCTCCGAAACTACTTATTCGATTTCAAAAATTCTTTCACCAATATTTAGAATGGATCTTCAAGATGGACATTGGTTATATATTTTCTCGTTAAAATAAAAGGGCTTTTTGTGGAGACCAATTGTGCAATGTAAGTCGACCTGCCTAATGCTGCCTTAACAGTAAGAGATATATGAATGCTTTCAATAGAACAGTTGTAGAGCTTAAAAAGCCCTACAAAAAAGTCCGCAACGAAATAATGTATGCATTTGTTAAGGTTAATTCACAAATTGATAAAATATGAATAAAGATACATTTAAAATTAATTTTAATCTGTCGGGGGTAATTTAAGTAGATAACGTTGAATTCTTATCAAAATATTTTTTTTTATCGTCAGGAAAATTTTATGTAGATAAAAATTGCCTTTTGCACAACATTGTTTGGACGAGTAGTTTAGATTATATTGATTTTTCCCCGATACTCTTATAGTCTCAAACTAAGTTCCACGTGGGCGAAGCTGCGGGCACAGCTAGTGTAAAATATGTTCACTCAAATTCATCACGAAAACCAACTTAAAAAAATGTATAATTTTGACTTTGTATTTTGTCTTCATCATTGGTCCCGAGGTCAACACCGAGTGCCTTCAAAACATTTTTGAAATCAAAAATATTGTCAAGGGATCATGGATACGGGAGGCAAATGAAACACTGCAAAGTAATTCAAGTTTTATTTACTACACAAAATCACACGACTTTAATCGGAGCACTGTTATTTAATTCACAATAAATCTCGCACTCGTTACTTGGAAATCTTTCACTGGTATCTAGAAATTCTGAATCACGTCATTTGTATCTCTCTGATTACTGTGGAACACTTTGGATCCCTTCGGCGAAGGAGCGATTAGCGAAGGACCACGTCAAGAGTTGTTTGTCCATTTGAAAGCTGATGACACCAGCTTAGACGACACGTCAGGAAGGGTCACATATGTTGATGACCGAGTCCTTCCATCGGCTGTGGAAGAGAGCAAGGTCGGTCTTAATGATGATGTGACTTGTTCTTTTGTGCTCCAGCTCGTAAATATTTATCTATTAACCTACTCGTTTGACCTGACTCAGCAATATTATCATAATATATAACCCAAATAATTTAATTATTTTTGTCGACAAGACACTTATGCAACACTGAATTGGGTCAAGTATGCATGACATTGAAATCGTGCCGAGTCGGCATGAATCATCTCCCTTACACAGATACGTTATTGAAGAAATTGTTGAGATGGCTAATAGTGTCTTTGATCTGGTCAATCCATCGAATTGTATATTTCCTCCACCTTTCAACCACCGCCCGACCGGCTTCTCTAGGTTATTCATCTTCTCTGCTTAATGTCCCGAAATATCCCTTGAGACAGGCCCCTCCACCCGCCTATTTGCTGAAGGCGCCACTGTTCATCTTTGTTATTTTTATTTACCAGTGAACGCAGAAGGGGATGCTAAACAGAATTTACGCCGAGGCGTCAAAAACCAAGTTACAGCACTGGTCACACGATTAAAAAAACCTTCAATCGACCAACGACATTGGCGGTTTCTCAAGCATTTACGTCGTGGTTGACGTTCGGAGCTAATCTAATGTAAGATTGATGTTTGTGGAGTGCATGCAGAATTCTTTCGCAGTAATGCTATAAGTTGCTGCTCCGTGTACAATGGCGACAAAGTATAGTACTCGGAAAATCATAAAACCACCATTAACATAAGTATATGGAATTGTTCTCAGAGGTCAGCGGTTCAAACTTAATACGACTCTTACTTTTCTAAGAACTGTATTGTGAAGGTAATAGCGACGTGTAAAGAGATTTTCTTATTTCAAATTATAATTGCAGTCAATACATGAAACAAATGTAAGCGTCATTAAATCGAGCTAGAATCTAATAATAATTATAGTGCAATGCAAATTTTACTGAAAATAAGTTGATTTTACTGCGTTGTATAACTATCCACTGGATGTAACAGAATGACGCAGAATTTAAAAAATAGCCACAATATTGTACGGGCGGATAACTTCCCTGTAATGATTAAAGAGTTAAGGTTATTATGACGTTGAACACGACTTCAACGAAACGTCGAGAATCGTTCCTCGGGAAAACATACGGTTCGTATAAAATATCCGTAACCATTTAGGTACAGTTTAATTTCCCTGTAATTAG
This sequence comes from Agrypnia vestita, assembly GCA_016648135.1. Taxonomy (NCBI): domain Eukaryota; kingdom Metazoa; phylum Arthropoda; class Insecta; order Trichoptera; family Phryganeidae; genus Agrypnia; species Agrypnia vestita. The sequence continues at coordinate 4,683 of JADDOH010005059.1, forward strand.
TTAAAAGTGTTTTTGCTACGAGAGAGAAGAGACAGTTGACTTGAGTTGTTTTGCGACTCTTGATTATTTTTTCAGTATCTCTTGTAAGATGTTGCCGAATAACTTTCTTCTGTATACATAATACTTCGTTTTTCCAAAGAAACTCAACAAGTCAATGATTCCGTAGGTAGTTTCCGCACTCCACACGAAAACTTTTGCCTCTGTGGAGAGGTATGATGACAGCGCGTCTCTAATAAAAATATCTAAAGTTGCGCATTATAATCTTTTCTTGACTTACTTTTACCAACCATGCTTTAAAAAATATTAAATTGAAGTACATTTAATTTTAAAATGCAAAGAGCTTACACGGAACTTGTGCTCAAGATGAATAACGTAATTTAATCATGGGTTAGCCATTATCCCTAATCTTATATTCAAGTCAATTTCATATACCTAGATACATAGTATAGTCAGTATTTAATTTTTTTTTCTTTTTTAAAATATTTTTTTTTTATTTCATTTCATAAATATTATCCATAAAAAAGAGTTTTCACCTGTGCTGTGGGGGGAATTCACATTTTTAACGATATAAATCAGGTTCTGCATAATAACAACATGCATAATTATGATTAGTCTCCATATATGTCTCCATATATAAGCATTCCAAGTTAGTTTGGTTTACAATAATAGAAATGTAATGTCACTTGATTTTTTTTGATTTGAACTTTGATTTTTTTAAATTTATGAAATGTTTCTTGCTTTATTTGAGAATCCAATTCATTAAACCTGTGTTTCCCAAATGGGTCGCGACCCACTGGTGGGTGGCCAGCGGATATTAATTAGGTGGGTCGCAGTCACCACACCGCGTAACATGTCTCGTCCGGGTCGTGTCGTGTTTATTATATAAATAACGAAGTGCATCCAGATATCAATGTAGTGTCTGCAATTTTCACTCATTTAACAGAGTTAAAAAATAACTTCAACGCCAACTTTGAAGAAGAGATAAAAAAGTTCAACAGGATAAACTGGATTTAAAATCCATTTCAAGACAACATACTGACTGAAATGTCAACAAAAGCAAGTGTAGAGCTTATTGATTCATCAGAAGATACGTCGCTGAAAAATACTTTTAATTGCAAGCAATTAGCAAAATTCTGGCTTTCAGTTGCTGACGGCTTGTTTGACGAAGCGATGAGAGTTCTCCTCCTCTTCACTACCTAATGTGAAGTGGAATTTTCTGCCATGGTTTCTATTAAGACTAAATACAGAAATAAATTGGACGTATCGAATTCACTGCGATTAAAAATGACTAAAATTGAAGTCAACGCTAATGCTGTTATGACAAAAAATAGGCAATTTTTTTTTTTTGGTGGGTGCCGGTCCTGTCAACTTTGGGAACCACTGCATTACACTATTTAATTTCTATATATGTACAGTGCAACTGGGCCGTTGTTGTTTTTAACAATGGTAAGTTTACGAGCATATTATTTTGTGGTTAAAGATAGTCTTTGTATTTATGGTAAAGAGATGTTCTTTCGTAGAGTTACACTCTGTACTCAACGGTTGGAACATCGAGGTCTTGAAAAAGTTGTACAGTGAGATAGTCAAAACATTTTTCAATATGATTTTAATAATTCATCATCCTCATCTTCATCCCTTTGTCCAAACACCCGACGAGGTGCTTATTCCCAGTCCAGACCCTTTCTGTTTTCATACAATTTTTTTTGTTTTGCTTCTCACAGCTTAATCTGTGGCGACTAGGGAATGCAATCCCGATCCCGCGAGATCTCGAGGCATTTTACGAGATCAATCCCGAACCGAAAAATCGGACGAGATTATAGGGATTAGCGGGATTGATCAACTTTTTTGTGTTTAATTTTTTATGTTTATAGAGCTTTTAGTAAGTACTTAAAACTTAGTTCAAATAATGAAAATATCTTTGAATAATATTTGCTGTATTTTATCAACCTAACATAGTAATAAAAACTACTATTAGTTAATAGTTTTTATTCTACTACATTGACTGATTGATGCTTGGAAAAACGCCTACAAATACTTTAACGCAATGATTAATAATGAACATTTTATTAAAATTGCTGATATAAAATGCAAGGCATTGTCGTTAATTGCTATTCAGCTCTATAAACAAAAAAAAAACACAAAAGTATTCAGGGTCCCGATCCGTGGGGATCCCGCGGAATTAGAAATTCTAACTTCTAGGGATTCCGAAAGGGCAATCGCGACTCGGGATTGCATTCCCTATTGACGACCCGCCGGCCATCTATTCCGGGGTTTCCTTCCGGGGTTGCCAAGAGGATTCTTCTCGTGCTTATTCAATCCAGTTCCTCTGGTATTCTAGGCGCATGTCGGAGTCGCCGCATTTGTGATTTTTAAAACAAATTTAAATTTTGAAAACTACCTCTGCAGCCTGGATCCTTGCTCTCACTCTCTCAGTCAGGATCTAAATTTGAATGCCATGTATTAGGGTGGGCCCGTACACGGATTTGAAAACAGTCGATTTTTTCTTGACGCTAAGCTCGGATTTTCTTATCACCGCACTTTATAGAGAACGTAGAACGCCAGCCACAGCTCCGATTCGTCTAGCTATTTCACTTTTATTTTGATTTTAATAATTATTCCACGAATTGTACCTGTATTATTTAAATTAGATCAATTGTTAAATTAGATTAAAATTCATCCGATTATTCCATGTTGCAAAGGTGACTGCGTAAGGGCGATATAAATTGTTTTTAATGATTGGAATGTTTCTAAGCCTAATTAGTACATACAACAGTTTTTCCGTATTCGCGCAACCCTAATATAATTTTTTTCTATCTACTTGATGTTTTCCATATGTTTTCCAAGGCGCCCGGATTCAATAGGGGTGCATGTTCCTTGGACTTGGATATTGTTAGCCATAAATAAATTCCGTGCTTTTAAAGTATTTACATTAATTAAACTGCCTACATAACAATAAAAGTCCGCCCTTAGGCGCGGGATTACTTTCCTCCGTCGGTTAATATTTATCCAACTCGTCTCATTGTAACATTGTGATGTTTTCTTATACATTGTTTTAGCACATATTATAAAACAAATAAGCATTATTTGTGCTGCGTAAATATACATATATTCCCCGTTTGGATTCAAGTCTTTTATGAATTAATTGAAGGGTTTGCGATAGAAACGCGCAGAGTTACAATAATTATTGATTTATAATGTCACGTGTCGTGGCTAGGTAGGAATGAATGAAAACACTGGAAATTGATTAGCGATTTATTATTTATTTCAATGTATAAAGTCACTTAACACGAATTAAAGTTAATATTTTTTAATCTACACCCTTTCGCTATATATCACTCGTATATGAACTCATTATTATCGCTGGGTTACTTATCTATGGTATACTTATATGGGTATTTATCGCACATAGAAGTCGTTTTGGTTTATTACGCCAATTAGGTACTTCGCTGGATTATTTACCTTATTTATCACTTCGGTTATCGTGGGCTCCGCCGTGGGCTTCGTTTCGCGGCTCGCGACCGACTTCGCACCGAACGAACTGTCAAAAATGATAATTGCTACCACTCGCGCCGCAGCGTTGTTCTGTATTTATAACCAAATGCTGATTTTTTCGATCTTTCTAGATTACTCTAGTGTGGGAAGATTCTCGTCGCTTCTAGGCGGTTGCGAGTGTTTGTAGTCGTTTCCCGAAGGTCGTAGATAATTAAAGTTCGTTCTAGATCCTACAATAGTGTTGTGAAATATTAGAAGGTATTTGGATAATGCGCTATTGCTTCAGCTTGCCATTCCGGGACAATAACAACTCAAAAACTAGCTGCACTTTTCGTTGTACACTCTATTAACACAAAGGTGGTGTGGTCAACATGTGCATTTTTTTCTTCATAATCACCTTCCTTCTCAATAGGCTTAATCCAGCGATCCACAGCTTGCGTATTCCTTCTAAAAATAAGATTTTTGATTGGCCGCGAAATCACTGCTTAACGCACGTCGAAGTCTGAAATTTAAAAAAAAATGTATTTATTATGGAATCTTAAAAGTTTTTAAACATTGTAATGTAGGAGCATCGTGTATATTATATATACTAATTAAAAAGATTCACAGATGTTTAAGGCACATAGAATAAGATACGGAATGATACGGAAGCCAAGCTCGTCTGTTCAAATAAAGCGCTACTTTACCAAATATAACTCGCCTATTCGTTAAGACCATATCTAGAGCTTGCTGAATCTTGTCTTCATACTCGCTCTGTCATTTTTAAACTTCTCGATCCACAAAAAAACTTTTTAACGTGACAAAGCACTGTTTCCCTATTGTGATTAAAGTCTTGGATGAAATTTAGCCCCTTTCCCACCCTCTGACCAGATAAATTGGAACACTGCTCGTTATTTTTCCTTGGTACAAACTACCGGCGGAACATGTTGACGCTGAAACAGCCGCAAGGCAAATGACGTGAACGGGATCAAATTTCGCACACGTGACCGTTGTCGAAGCAAATCTAAGCACGCGTGCGCAGACAGCTCATAAAAATGACGTCTCTATGTCATATACAGCGTGGCGAGGCAAAAATGAATAAAGTAGCGAGTATAATGATCCGTACCTCCGGGTGAAATTTATATGAGTTTTTCCACTCGTGACCTACCCCTTGAGATACGGATTTTATTATCGTAATGTAGGAGGCAATCTCACTTCTGACTTGCACGTCAAATGTCAGTCTATTTACCATTTATGTTCCGTTCGTCAGTTGAGTTAATTTGAATCTCCTCAGCAGCAGATCAAACAGAAAAAATGTTTGGAATTAAATGCTTTCTGTTTTGTATTTGTGATGTTAGGTTTGAAGTATTTTTCATTAGCATTAATAAAATCCCGCTATAACATGACCCTTGTTTTTGCTGTGTATTTTTTCTCTGATTTGAATGAATGATAAAAAAACAAGTACTTCACCGTGTATCTAATAAATGTAGAACTTTTCGAAAGATTTGTTTTACTTTTCGCAATGTTTAGGTATGAAGCGATGTTATCGTTCTTTAATTGTCAATTTGACAAGGGGCTTCCTTCAATATACTCATAGTTTGTTAAGCGACACAATAGATTAATACCCTCATAGTTCCCGCATCCCACACGAGACCCTTGGCCTTTGTAGCAAGGCATAATGACAGACTTTCTCCAATCCAAAATGGTGTGGCTTTTCTTAGATCGATAAAGTTATTTACAAAATATCGCGATATATACATTGAAGCCTTTCTTTGACTTGCTTTAAAATACCACGTTTGAATGTACGACTCAGCAACTTTGTAAAAAATAAATATAATTGATTCCTACGCCTAGTTTTATTTTTAGACGACAATAACATGTTTTCGTACTGTGAATATTGTTTTCTTTTACTAACAATGGATATACATAATTGATAATGAATATATTTACATATGTACTATACAAGTACTACTATAAAAGTGCATGGAAAGAAAAACACATAACGTGAATCATAGCATCACTGCATAGAAAATGTTTTTCTATTCGATAGTGCGAAGTTAATAAAATAAATCAATTATAAAAAAAAATTAGGTCGTATGCGCCACGGGATTATCTATCTTTTCACCGATTCGAATCTCAACATTTTCAAAATCGACATATAGATTGATATGTAGCAAAAACCAAATTTCACTCGAATGAGCTTATAAAGGAGAGAAGAATAAGAGAAAAATTAAATAGTAAATTTTCACACGAAAATTATTTGTCTTTTATAATTTTTTGACAAAGTACTTTTGTTTCATATACTTCCCGATATGAAAAAAAGCGCGCAAAAAAGTGAAAAAAAAAATTAAACGTACAAAAAGCTTGTAAACATTTATAAAAATATATTTTGCCGATTAGCGTCTATTTTAATAAATAATTTGTATAAAACTACTATTTATTGAATCATCAGCATGTTTTGGGGCCAATGGTTCCTTTATCAAATAAAAATAAAGCATATTAAATATTATAAATATCCAGGTCCTTTTTAATTTCCAATTACCTTCTCAATTTTTTTTTTTTGTAAATTTTTTGTTCTCTTTGTTAATGTCTATAATTTGGATTTGAATTTGAATATACGTTGTATCCCGATGAAGGGACCATGAAACATGTTAATGATCCAATAAATAATGTTTTTTTACAAAAAAAAATCTATCAATTAATAAAAATAAAAATCTCTTTGGTATAGAACCGAACTCCTGTCGTGAAGCTGCCGAGAAGTCAATAATATGCGAGTGCAGTTAGCGTTAATGCTAGTTTAGGTAGCTACTGTATCTATTTTATTTGTAAAAAAAATAATTTTATAGCAATAAGTACTCAGATTCCTTTAAGAATATACAATGAACAACATGTTTATGAACAGAATAAATCATTGCATTAAATTGAAAAATAGAAAATCTCTTTGTCTTAAAATGTTATTTTGTCTAGATTTGCCATATTGTTTATCGATTTCCAGTAAGAGAAAAAGAGTCTCGAAATCTATCGAGTGATTAAATAAATTGTTTTAATTTTTTAAATTATAAAGAACAGAAAATGGAAAAGGTTAATTAGGATGTCTCAAGTTGATTTGGATTCCGCTATAATGATGAAGTGCTGACATTTGACAGACGTCTTGACGTCTATTTTGGAATGACAACCACCAATCGATAACAGTGTTGTTTTCAATATAATGGTGGATTATAAATTATATAACAGTCTATTTTTCCAGAAATTAAAAACGATTCCTCAGTATGTCTCTAGCACAACGTAAACATTCTTCTTAGTTTCTTTATCATAAAAAGTGTATCATGTAATTATGCCATCTTCAAAATGATCGTTGTATGTTTTCTGATGTTAATCTGTGGCCATCTATCAGAGTCAATAACAACTGTTGACGGTCTTTTTGTTAAAAAATAAAAATAAAATAACTTATCGTCAAACATCTAACCTGAGTCGAAAAATACAATGATATCATCTGCCTCGCGGAATTTTTCCAAACCTCCGTGCTATTGATTAAATCAGATTCCCGCACTTTGGCGACTCGGCGCATTTTCGCTCTGACAAATAATTTTCCGTGGTCGTGACCCTCCCGCGCCCCTGCCGCGGAAGCGATGGAAGTTTAAAGACCTTCAGCACAGCACAGCTCGTGCAGTGCGGTTGTCGATAGCTAAATGTAGTCGTGATATTATTCAAAGTACAAACACGGTATATTGCTACTCTTATTTTATTTCGATCGCTCCGAGAACCGTTGCATACAGCGTAATGGATTGCATTAACCTTGGAATCCACGCTCTATACACTTGCGCGTTGTTTACAGCATTATTTCTCATTTAACTTGTTGTATTACAACATTTACAGCAACTCTTAATTTATAATTAAAATAAATTTTAGAAGTCTCACAGAGACGAAACTATTTATGTGGGATACATGTATGGATATCTTTACAGGGTGTCCGCAGGGTTTATGACTTATAGTAACTGACTTGAGTGACACTTTACACAATACAACGTTCACCGCTTTCTCCCCTAGAATTATCCAATTTTTAAAAGTTGTATATAATACGTTTTCGCATCTGTGGTCGAAATTTTTTTATTCCATTGGGGTGGAATCGGTGAACGTTGCATTGTGTAATGCGAACACTTTACTACCACCAGCTACTCCAGTTCATATGCCCTATGGACACCACATAAGGACTTCCATACATGTTTCCTATATAAATGGCCTCGTCTCTGTGAGACTTCTATAATTTATATTAATTAATATTTATCCTTTTGTGGACAAAATGCTTTTACATTAGAACATACAAATAAAATATATTATACACTTTTTATTATTTCTCTACCATAAAAGTTATTTTATAAAATTTTAACTTCGTTATTTTTAGTAAATGTTCTAACATTATACTTTAGTGTCATACTAGGACTTACTCTCAGGTTTATTGAATGAACTGTATAGAAAGCCCAACGTTTTGTAAAGTTAGAAATATTAAAAAAAAAATGCAAATTTTGATGTTGCATAACTCCATAACTATTGATATTAAGTCAGGCTGCCTGAACATTTTCGATTCGCAATCATGACACGAATCTACCTGAAAAGTATTGTGGACTCTGTTACACCCTCAACATGCACAAACGAATCAAAATCTCGAGCGATTTCGGGTAGCAAAAGCTAGTATTTCTGCAAATTTCCACTCGTATAAGAGTAAATGTTCTTTGAATCGTCGAAAAAAAATCTGGATGGAAAAGTTAAGGCGCACGTATTACAAATATGAAATGAGGGGTATAGTCGGGAATGGATGAATGAGGAAAACACCTTTGGACACAGTGAAGTGCAAAAGATTAGAATATTTGATAACAATTTGGTGACCCCGACGTGATATTTCTAAAAATGGCGTCGCCCGCTGTGTATTTTTTTGGCATCAAAAATAAGCTTTTATTAATAATCTAAAATGTCTTAAATCTATATATATATATATATATATAAACATGTAAAATTAATATTTAGGCAAAGAAAGTATGATTATATTAAGTTTCCGTGAAAGTAACTGAATTGATTAATAAATAAATAATTCGCTCTTACCATATTGGTTGGAAACTTGACTCTCCTCGTAGACCTCGTTCATCCAGTGTTTTATAACTAGTCTTAAGTTTTTATTAAAAAGTATTGTTAAAAATCGGTGTATTAAATAAATCTTGTAAGTATATTCCAAATTCTTCTTTTTATTCTGTGCTTCCCGAATTATATATAGAAGGATAGATATATATATATAGAGAATATATATTATAGATATGATATATTATATATCTATATATATATAGATATATATATATATATATATATATTCCAATATTTAGATAACCCAGTATTTAAATATTGGTGGTGACCCCTTAGATAAAAAAAAGCCCAAAAAAAACAAAAAATAAAAGAGAAACAAAATATTCTCTCGCCCCCACCCACAATAACAATGATTTTTCTTTCTTGCAGCTCGGACCGTCTTGGCAAGTTGGAACGGGCGTTGAAGAGACGAGATTGTACTGACCACGTGGAGAGTGCTTCCGACCACCACACTTGGCGAGACAACGTTATTGCCCAGGTAGGCTTATCAAGTCACCACCATGTTTGGCGTGGCCGTCTCGTATAGTAATAAAAAATATCGTCTATTCTAGATTTCATCAATGTAGAGTAGGAACCAGCGACCACCAGACTTACGTTATACTATCGAACTGAAATATTTTCTGTAGATGTACGCTATAGCAGATAAAAAGTTTTGGTTATTATGACATTTGAGTTGGGGGGGGATTTTGGCAGATAACAGGTAATACAGGTACAAAAAAATGTGCAAGTAAAACGTTAAGGTATAATATATCAGGTAATTCTGTTAAATAGCGACCCGAATAAAAAATATGTAATTCAGATTTGTTACTCTTCCTACTGTAAACAACATTATTTATAAGCTTCAAAGCGTCCGGCAGAAGAAATGACCTGCAAAAAGCGTCTGGCAATCATTAACATGTGTGTATGTATGTATGTAACACTGTCACGTTAAACATATTGAAAAATCGGGCTCGTTACTTTTACGTTTTACTAATTCATTTTTTGTTCCTGTATTCTCTGCTATCTGCCAAAATTCCCCGAACTCAAATGTCATAATATCCAAACCTTCTTCCCTACTATAGTGAAAATATACAGAAAATATTTCAGGTTTGATTAATGTTTTCCAAATAACCCTGTGTATGGATAAATCTAGCCTTTTATAAAAATAATAATATTAAAGAATGCGATTGATTTCTCAGCATGCCAAGTCGACCGAGGACGTTGACCTATGCGTCATTCATCAAACTTCATGTTGTATGTATTAGCGAAGGGAAAAACTACATTTCAAAATGAAGACTACAACACACACACGTTCACCAGTTTGAAGACTACAAAGTGTACACTACAATTGTAGTGTACACTTTGTAGTCTTCTACATGAACTAACTAACTACATGAAGTGAAGTAATTGTAGCACTACGAAATGAAGTTAAGTAATGAAGTAATTGTAATATTAATGAAGTGAAGCAATGAAATGAAGTAATTGTACTACAAAATTTAAACCATGGGGGGGGGGGTTGTTACAGTTTCCAGAGATTTCTTCATTTATCTACATCAACTTCCCAAAAATTTCACGTAAAAAATGCACTATTTAAAATATGTTTCTTATACTTTCGATAACTTTAAAGTGTGTGTACTTTGTAGTGTTCGCTTTGAAATGAAGTGTACTATTTGAAGTTTATACTTTCAATAGCTTTGGTGTTTGTAGTTTGTAGTGCGCACTACACTTCAAAACGTGCGAAGTGTGCACTTCAATGTAATGTAGTACTACATTGTAGTAGTGAGTACAGAGCGGACCCATCACTAGTATGTATGTTATATCTTATAATATTGCTGGAACAAGATATTTTCCAAAAATATCGTACGTGGGGTACGTTGCAATTGACGTGACGTTAAATGCAAAATTGAAAGCTGTTAAATAAAATACAAGGCGGTAAAAACGGGATTTTTAAGATAACGCAAACGGTTGACAATATTTGAGAGAAGGCGTGAAAGACACGAACGGCAACTTTCTGAGTAAAAAGTACACCGCGCTGACATAAGAAGGAAGTGCTATTTTTATCTTATAGTTATATTTGTATATTTATCTCTGCACCGGACCACGAGCCACGCGACAGAATATAAATAAATATGAATGTAAGTAAGCAGGCTCAATTCATTCGGACGAATTTTAAAAGGCTTATAATTTTCCGAAATATTCCTTTGTATTTTGTGAAAGGTCATTTTAAATTATATAAAAAAATATAACGCTGATATTAAAGATTTAAAATACTGTTTACTTTCACTATTAGTTATTTACTAGCTGTTACCCTTCAAAAATGACGGAACGTCGGTTCGCGTCTCTGCCAATCCCAAGTATATATACTTTCTTGGCAGTATCTTTTTGGTTAGAATCTCCGGTCGTTTAATTTCTTTTTTTTAGCCATGAATTCGAACTAAATTACGGAAGTTACACAAAGTTACGGGGACAGACAGATAAATAGATGGACGGACTGACGGACAGACAAAATATTATTATTTATATTATTATAACAACGTTTTCGATGCTACGCATCACCTTCAGTAATATTACTAGGTAATACCAAACTTAAAGGACGGCGTGAGGAGTGGAGGGAGCTAGAATCGGGTGGGTGTAGGGGCGTGGTCTCAAAGCGCAGAAGATGGCACGTAAAAGAATGTGTTTTAATATTAATAACATTTTTGTTATAATTATTCGTTAAGCCTTCTGAGATTTATGTACATATGTACTAAAATTAAAACATTTATGTCGCTTATTTCTATAACTATTGATATTTTAAACTAAATTTCATAAAATTTTCGACTAATATTCAACCCCGGAAATATGATTGAAATATACGAATCGGGTGGTTGTACGACATTATTGTTCCAAATAGAAAAAAAAGTCAATATGTATTAAATATTAGACCATTGCAGTTCTACTGCATGTAAATAATTATGTTAACTACTACATGTTATATCAGTTATACCATGTATCATGCGTCTTTTGCATCCGTCCTATTAAAGGTTTTAAACGCTATACGTGAAGTTTATTTTTTTATATTGCGTGTCGTGTCGCTCTACTTATTTTACACACAGACAAATAAGAATATTCAGTGTGAATGTTTCTGGGGAATTACGCCGCACATCTTTGACCTACATGTCCAAAGAGGTCAGACGCATGCAGAGCAAACACCTCTGTAGAACATTTCTTGGCGATTTTCTCGCTTTACAATGTAATCGAATAGAGCCATCGACCGCCAGACTTATGTCATAGTATCAAAACTGAAATATTTTCTTCAGATGTTCACTATAGTAGGTAACAAGATTTGGATATTATGACATTTGAATTCGAGGGATTATCATTGACATATTACTCGTATCAATCATTGCCAGATGCTTTTCGCAGGTCACTTCTTCCGCCGAACGCTTTGAAGCATTTACATTACCGTAACAAAGCTGAATTTTGTACAAGTTTATTTGTAAAACATTAATAACCTCGCAGGACTATATCCCTGGCTTGATTATGAGTCGAAAATGTTCGAGCAACCATTACCTTATATCAATAGTTATGAAGATGTGCGACCATCAAAGTTAGCATTGTTTTTCAATATTTCTGACTTATTTTTTTAAAACGTTGGATTATCATTACATTAATACATTCCCTTTAAAACAAGTTAAAAAAAATAATAAAAACCTTCGAATTCCAATTGGAATTTCTGTAGGGTTATTATCATTTTAACTTCTATTGAAACGAATGAATTTTTCGCAATCGATATAAGTTACTCTAATGATAATTCAACGTTTCGTAAAAAAGAAGTCAGAAATATTGAAAAAAAAATGCAAACTCATAATCAAGGCAGGAATACAGTCCTGCGAGGTTATTAATGTTTTCCAAATAACCCTGTACATTTTATTTGGGCCAATATTTAACAAAATTACCCGATACCTTATATTTTAACGTTTTACTTACACATTTTTCGAACCCCCATCACCTAGTATCTGCCAGAATCCCCCGAACTAAAATGTCATAATATCCAAACACTCTTACCTACTATAGTGTACGTCGACAGAAAATATTTCAGGTTTGATACTATAACGTAAACCTGGCGGTCGGTGCCTCTCACTCTAGAATGTTTCATTTCAGAAAGGTTTTTTCCGCAAGCCGGGCGTAATTTTCGCAAGTTTTTTTCTGCGGTTCATGTTGACTGGCTACTCAAACGACGCGATGTTTTGGATCTATGTAGGTCTCGGAGAATGGCCCACACGACCTGAGGCGTGGCGACCAGGGCTGTCCAAACAAAGCGTCTCGCCTCTACAATTTTATAATTTAAAATTTTCAAAGAAAGCAAACTGCAGGCGAAGAATTTAACTTGATTAAATAATGCTCATTATTTTCCAATCCAAAGCGTATGACAACGCTAAAGTAAAACATGCAAGTTTAAAAATAGTATAACGTAAGTCATATCAACTAGTGTAATAAGAAGCCTAACATACAGTCAACATTAATACGTAACTGCGAGATTACCTACAGAACAATCTTCTTTCTTTTTCAAGACTATTTCTTATCATGTTATCAAATTATAGGTAACGATCGTTAAAATTGATGAAAAACATAATCTATATTATCTCTACTTGAGTTTAGTTAATATTTATTTTCCACATTTGAATGTAGTCAGTTTAATACTTCAGAGATGCTGCTGATACTCTCGGAACTCGAGTAGTATAATATTTAACATAGTTCATATTTTCCACACATGAACAGTGTTAACGCCAAATCAATGATATATTTCATGTACAGTTTAAAAAATGATTGGATTTTTTTATTCATTTATATGTATTTATATAAAGTTGGTAATATTTTAAACACACTGAGAGAAAAAAATAATTAAAAATATAATAAAAACAATGACAAGTCTCCATCAACAACAGAATTCTGTATATCTATTTTAATATCGTAAGCGCCCACTTTTTATTTGAAGAGTGAGGCAAAAATTTAGTTTTTAATTTTTAGTGCCTACTTTTTAAAAAAAATTCACGTAATTAATAATTTAATCTTTATTTCATAAAGCCGATACCACTATTGTTAATAACTAGCTGTAACCCGTCAAAAATGACGGTTTTCTTACACGTCGGTTCCTAAGGAAGAAGTATTTATTTATTTATATAAAAAAAAAAAAATTACTATAAAGAAGTTACGGACGTGGACGGACGGACGGACAGACCAAGAAATTATAATAATTGGGGGGATAACTTCTCGGTCTGTCCAAGATTTCTCGGCAGTGAAAACGAGTGCGTTCCGCGCAACCCTGTCGGTGATCTTGATTCAGTTGAGACGTTTCCCCGCCCGTGTCCGTTACGTCTTCAAGGCTCTCTCTTTCTCTAATCTCTCGCCTTCTCTCCGCGTTATCTCGGGCGCCGGCCGCTCTCGGCCCAGTGGCAGCCCGGCCCAGCGAGCGGCCGCACACCGATCGCATCCCGCGCGCGCTCGTCGCTCGACAGACCCGCCGCGACACGTCACTATCGTTGGTGAAAATTTCGCTTATATAGAGGCGTCTTCCGGTCGCGGCCAATAGTGATGTGCCGACGGGCGAATTGAAAAGATTCATTCATTTTTTCGATTTTTTTAAAATTCTCGTAAGTGTCTTGATTTTGTGTCGTTTCTGATGAGATTATTTACTACATGATTTGGAATCTATTTACAAGTTGCTGTGACGTATACGGTCATAATAATATAATATAAAATTAAAATATAGTAGTATTTATTATACTGTAAACGAATGTAAACAATAAATTGAAATAGTTTAATTATGTGACAGCTGTTTTGCCTTGTAAAAAAACTTTAAATATATTTTTTTGATGTATATAGCGTTAACTTTGTGGTTGGGTATAAATAATAATATGAAAAAACTAACAAGTTTTGTATAAAACTAATTCAGTGTGGTTTATACAAAGTTTGTAGGTTTTCTGAAATCAACTATACAGATAGTAAGAATTTTTAATAAATACAATTCTTATGTATTATTTTGTGTGTAAAAAAACAGCCGTCATATACTTAAATTAGAATAGATAGTATAATAATAAATAATGCTTTATTTATAAGCTAAAAATTAATTTAAAAAATATTTCAAGAAATTCTGTTTTCTAAAAAATACCGTTGTCAATTATGAGTTGATTACAAATACGATTTTCGTTATTGTAAAGTGTGACGTAATTTTCTATATTTAAATCACATAAAAAATCGATCAAAAAAATAAAAACACAAGTTACGATATAAAACAAATAGTAATTAGTGTTAAGAAAATAGAATAGTGTGTGGAATGGATTAATCTAATTCAAGAAATACATACTACCAGGTGTACCAGATCTCAATTGTGTAAGTAAAAATTTTAATATTAAACTTTTCTAAGAGAGTTTTCGTAATTTTGCATTTTATTTTTTATAATTCTGTCTCCCTTACGTAAAGTGTCATTACCTAACAAATATATAATTTTTATTTGTTTCTGTATTGTGCATAATATTTTATAATTGATTCATATTCTATGTGTCGGTAAAAAAACATGTTCGATAGAGCATAATATAATGCAATACCCACATAAAAATACTGCATATATTTACTCAGGAGCCGTAGAACCTACTTTCATTTTCAATTAGTCCCTCAGAAGTCATATTGTCTTTAATATCCACGTAATGTCTGTTCCCAATATATGATGATGCTTATAAACTTTCAAATCAATTTTGCTGGTATGTTAATTTGTCACGATTCGATATAAATAACTAAAATATTTGATAATTAAATGAAACACGTCCTGGTATACACCACTAAACATTTATTTTCTTTATTCAATATGAATAAACACCACTACATGTTACGGGAACGAAGTTCCCTTCCTCAGGATGCAACGTATACTAAATTAAATGATCATTATATAGTCATAAAATTAACTAGCTAAAATACCAAGTTTATGTTTTATTTAATTATTGAATATGTCACCACAAAGTTATAAATCGTTCATTCGAGAATTAAATAAACTATTTGATTCTAAAATTCTTCTATATACATCATTCAGCACATCACTCCATACCAGTTTAGTAAGCTACGTGCACAGTCTAAACGCTCGATTTCCTTAGTTATGCGCGTGTAAGCAATTTTAAGACTACTTTTTCACTAACATTATTCATTACCTCTCATTAAGTGGGAATACCATCCTAGACATTTAGAAAAATCGACTTTTAAATTTTAGCGCTTTCTTAAAGAATATCTGGTGAAAATTTCAACCTAAAATTTATAAAAAAACAAAGTTATAGCTGATATAGTGGCATATCTTTGTTCATTTTCATATATTGCTCAATTTTCAAACGAATTTTACTAGAAACCATGTTTTTAAAATTGGTGACCAAAATATCTCGGCAACCACTGAACCGATCAACTTGAAATTTCTAGTGGTTAGTCTATACATAATTATCTAGTCTTTGTTGTAGGATTTTTTTAAGTGACTTTATCGGCAGAATAAACCAGAATTTTTTCCTGAAAACGCTATTTTAAATTCATACGCCCGCCATTTTGTCAAAAATCTATATTTTCAAAAACCCCTACGCCAAAGACTAAATTATAGTATCAATGATAATCTTATTGTTTTTTTTTATTCTGATGATTACAGATGAAATGGGAGTGGTCACCGCGGAGGACCTTTTTTTAAATTTTTTTTTTTACATATTCTTAAAAGTTTGCACTTGCACGTGGAAATGATACCATAATTTATATAGGTTTTCTTAAAAAAATTCACATAAATTGCCCTTTTTCGCGCTTCGTAGGTAGGTATTCCCCCAGACTGTTAATTCAGACAAAGTGTCGAATGTTCTTAATCATCAATCAGCTGTCGACAATTTAGTCGAGAGACTTTGCCAACTAATCTGTGTGTAATTAATGAAAGCGTCAAACGCAATCTGCTTTACTCCCCGTTTACAGTTTTAATCCGGTCTGATTATTGCAAAATTAATACCGGTTCAAAAATGTTTTAATCTATTCGCGATTAATTCGCGTTCTTAAAAAAATGGTTAACGTGTGTTTTGAATGAACTTTTTCGACTTAACCTGGCATTAAGGTAAAAATTAATTGATATTTCTATACTTTTACGTCTGAAATCAAATAAAAATACTTATTCTTGACTTAAACAATTTTTTTTATGATTTTTTTTTTAATCTATACAGGAGGCGATTTGTCTAATTCACGTATATGTGATAAACGGTTCAACTTTTATAAGGGTTATGAAAACAACATCATAGATATATATTGTAGGGATTATTCATTTCTTTTTATTTAAAGTATGAAAGAGACCTGAAAGGTCTATGGATAACATTTTACATACATCAATATAAGAATATAATAATAATAATGACACAAAATCATTTTATATTTGGCTGAGTTTCAGCATTTTTGTTACTTTTATTTTGTAATTGTTAATAGTCAATTGTTTGGTCTGTTGTGGTAGGTCGTTGTATAATTTTAATCCTTTACAAATCAGTCGTGATTGTCCTGTTTTTGTTTTGGCTTGAGTTATGTGGTAGTTTTGAGCCGTTCTAATATAGTGTTGATGACTTTCGCGTATTTTGTGTAATTTAATGTCTTCGTCTTGTATTTCGCCATATGCCAACTTGAGAATGAGTTTTAGTGTTTCGATTTTTGTAATGTTATCAATTTTGAATTGCTGTGTTATTCGGTAAACCGTTTCAGTTAAAGTCAGGTATTTCAAATAGTAGACCATTTTCAGTATTTTATTTTGCTGTCGTTGGAGTCTGTTAAGGTTTGTCTTGTTTCCGGTTCCCCAGAAGGGTATCATAAATCCTATTGTACTCTTAACGTATGCGTCATACATTTGAATTTTTTTAAAATTTTTTTTTTCACAAAAATTCTCATATTTCAAAAAGCTTACCAAATTTTTTGTAGTGTATAATGTTAAACGGCTAAACATTTTATTTCTGTAATGTAATGATGAAACTTTTAATAATACATGATCTTTTTTATAATGAGTGCATGAAGTCCATGACCACTGTCAATACGAGGGCAATTTATTCCTTGACTTCACCGCTTCGGTCCAGAGTCCACTGTAAATCGCGTGTAGATCTGTTTTAATAAGACAATTCGACTTCCGACTTACGACATTCCACGTTGCATGTTTCCCACCAATAAGGCTGCCTTATTGGTGGGAGACTTTCATGTCACCCGCGAACAAGTACGGCTAGTCCGTAACTTTTGAGGCCTTTTAGCCTTGACAATGGCACGTGATACCGTGTCGAAACGTCGGCCTTGGTCTTCTCACGGAGACCATTTACAGAAAACGCGAGGGAGTCCAGAAGTTCCTTTTGGTACATACAACTAACGCTCGCGGAAACCTCGGCAAAAACCAAATATATATAATAATATATTATATATATTATATAGATATATGTATAGATATATATAGAGTAACATAGCTATATATATAGAGATATATAATATATATAGAGATATATAGAGAATATCTATAAGATATGATATATAGACTATAGATATAGTATTATATATATACATATGTATAGATATATATATAATTATATGATAGATAATCTATAGATATACATAATAGTATAATATAATTAACGTGTATAAAAATAAGTGTGTTATTTTTATTTCCATGGTAACTATACCATGGTAACATGGTATCCAAAAATAAATAAAAGTATTTCCATGGTAACTAGAAATTTGTGTAAATAATGTGATTTTATGCAATATAGTTTATTTATTTGCATGCGTCTAACTCACATAGGTATGTGTATGGACTAAATATTAAAAAAAAACCTTTTTTAATTCAGAAAACAATTGACTGCTGTGCAAAAATATTTTACAGGTTACTACGTTACGTTTTTATTTATCTTACATGTTATCTTATATTTATATGTATTATATGCGTATGTATCAAGCTGTTAAATTTATTTTGTCTAATAAACGCCGATTCATCGGTAATGAAATGAAATGAAAATATTTTTGTTGTGGTGTCCTGACAATTGTGCGCAGGACAATAACGCGCAATACAAAAATAAATGAGGACGATTATTCCCATGTACTTTTGTCTGATCACAAACGGAATCTCTGTCACTTCATCAGATTCGACAAGACAAAAATCTTATCAACAGAACCGCACCTTACACCCATATTAGTGAGGGAGTCCATTGAAATATACAAACATCCCAATTTCAATAGAGATGACAGTTACAAACTATCAAGTATTTTGCGCCCTGTTCTTACGACATTGATTCAACCCTTGAGAGACGTCGCAGTAAAGTCCGCCGACGTAACTAGTACATATTGCACACTGGCGACCTCTATGGTAGAAGAAGTGAACACTCCACAACAAAGTGCATATAATTTACGCTCTCGGAAGCAGTAATCAGTCCGCCCTCTACATTGTCATCCGTAACACGTCTTTCTGACAAATTTCAGAGCGAAGTGGGTCAAATATTTGATTAAAACATTTTCTGGCTGTGAAAACCTGTGTGTTAAGAATTCTGTTAAATATAATAAAACAGTAAAATACAAGAAGCACGTCCGTAATTTGTGTGTTTTTAAGTATGTATGTATATATATGTTAAAATTCAACGAAGCTTTTGAGTTCAATGCGCCTTCTATGTGGTCGACAGTCAAGCGGATTGACCCAAAAAATGCCTTTGAAATCAAAACGGCGCAAACTCGCTGCGACGTTTTTCATGTTATTTTTAATGAATACTTTATTATTATCATTATAATAATAAAAAGAAAACATTATGTATAAAACCACTATTTATTGAATTATTAACATGTTTCGGAGCCAATGTCTCTTCATCAAGATAAAACGTAGGATAATAAATTTGATGTTAGATTTAAGGAGCACTTAAGATATTTAAATAACAATAACTATTCTAAAAAATCTAATCATCTTTTGGAAAAAAATCCATTATATTGATATTAAAAGGGTTTAGAAATTGTACAGACAAATAAAATAGAAATTTTAGATATAAGAAAGTGTGCTAAGATAAATAATAATAATAATAATAATAATATTGGATTATTTATATAGCGCCATTTTTGTGAAAATTTCACCTCAAGGGCGCTTTACACACAAAAAACTCTTACATGCTAAAATCATAGAATCAGAAAATGAAAAATAAAATGAAAAAGAAAAGAGAAAGAAAAACAGTTCAAAACATAAAATAGTAAAAAAAACAACGTTAAAAACACAACAATATTAAAAAGGTTCCGTGTTTCGTATCAGGGAGGACAAAGAGTTCCACGCTTTGGGGCCCGCCACCGCAAATGCCCGTTCGCTGGACCTAGTTTTCTGGAACTGATTAAATATAACTAACTAACTAACTTACCATCACGCCGTTTCCCCGTGGGGGTAGGCAGAGAGGATAGAGTGCCATACTCTTCTGTCCTGACATACAACTTTCGCTTCATCTACATTCATACGTCTTCGCATGCAAGCTCGACGGCTGGTGAGGCTTCTAACAGGACCATCTTCCAGTATCTGGTTAATCTGGTCACGCCGCGTCTTCCGTGGTCGCCCTCCCTTTCCGGCATTATATTCTACATTACAATAAATAACCAAATCCATTTTGCTAATAGTTAATTTAAAATTTGTTTTCAGATTACATAGTTCATTAGTTATCCAACTCCAATACAATATTTTTTTGTTTCTGTTGGTGTCTTTACTTCGAATTTTAATTTTGAGTATATGTTGATGAAGAGACTTTTGTCAATGAAACGTTCAAATGAAATGTTCCAAAAAGTTGGAAATTCGCTAAAAAAGTGTTTTATATTTATTCATATAAAAAAAACACCTAACATATTATAAACTCAAAGGTATTTTTCTGTTAATGAAGAAGAATACTTTTTTTTTATCTTTTACGACATTATTTTTAATGAATTTGCAAAGAATTAAAACGGACACGAAGAAGAAAGCATAGCCGACGTATTGAGATGACCGCTCGCTGACCGGCGCGCTTGGGAAAGTGACATCCATTCAGAAATATGCAAAAGTGACTTCGCCTCATTAGTATCCGCGAAGTGAACCGGTCAAGGTAATTGTTAAGGCAAATATGGAAATTTCACTTGTATCCTTTTTTTGAATCGGAATAGAGTGCAAAGCGACTGGCGTTCGCGGGTTTTCGCGACTATTAGACTAATAACATAGTTTCTAGACTGTTTAGTGTGTCAGTTTAAATCGACTGAACCGACTTGTAACAGTCATTTGTCACAATGACTGGAGCGAATCGGAACGCCGCTCCGGTTCGTGGAATTCTCGCAAATACGGCTCCTGTTCGTTGGACTCTCGAAAATATAGCTCCGTTTCATTTTCACTTGCAGTTCCTGTTGTTAGTAATTAAACAATAGATAGATCGTTTTCTATACACACATATTAATGGGATTAAGTAATATTTTATATAATTATTATTAATGGTTGATTTCAGTTATCAATTGGCTGGTCTTCCATGCACAGTATGCAGGATGTCTCGTAGCTAGTAATAAAAACTACGGGGCAGTCTGCTTTATTCAATTTTGAATAGAAAATATTCTTTACGCTTTGGATGAAATGTCGACAGTTACGGAGATAAGCGATCTCAAAGATTGCATTATTTTTTTCAATATTTCTCGGTTATTTTCTGTAAAACGTGAAATTAAAATATTTTGAATTACAACCTATGTGAAATTTTTTAAGTAGGTAAGTAGTGTAAAATATTGGTAGTATAATCTATTTTAACAGACAGAATGAGAATTATAGGTGTATAAAATATGAAAATCATAGGTAGGCGTATAAAAGATGTGGCAGTATTTGTTCCATATTCTTGAAGTGGGACTATTAACTTGTACTTGCATTTATCGTAATTATCAAAAGTTTTTAATTCTGTAGGTAAATTATTAAAGTTGAGTATATCTCTATATATAAAAAAACCGTTTTGAAAATATGTGGTAGGTACTAAATTTAGGATTTTTTATATTATTTTCGTATCTGCTCGATAGAAAGTGAATCTTGGAATCTCGGATTTCTATAACCTATAGCGATGTCGCAATACTGAATATCCCGAGTAATTTATTTCTCGGGAGCTAAGTAAAAAGTGTTACATTTTCTCCAAGCTCCCAATTCTCCGCTTTGCAACCCGATTATGTGTATTTTTTTAATTACCTCATTAATAAAGGCACTGCTTGAATGCTTAATAATCTAGGCCTCCCCCTTGATGATGAAAGGTGTTTGCTTTCAAAGGTTGATCAAAGACGTTGATAGGTTCATAAATGACCTTAAAAGACAGACAATATTAGGGGTGCCGGAAAGTTTTTTAGTTTTTTCAGTGAGTTTTTATAAAAAATATATTTATTTTATTGAGTGATATTATTTTATTGTCAAGTACCTATATTTACTGGTCAATTCTGTATTTTATTCGGTTTACTCCACCAACACTAGATCATTTATTTAATATTAGATCAAAGTTCGTCATTCGAAAAAAATCCGATTTATTTTTTAAACCGTTGCTGACACATTACATGCGAACGCATTTTTTTCCGTAATATATCACTCGTAATTAAACACTTTATTATCGCTGTACCACTTTATTTAACATTCACTAGAACATTCCATCCAGTTATCCTGCTTTAGTCGCTACGGTTTGTTTATTGCTTCTAAATTTCAGCGTCGTGCTTTTCGTTTTCGTACTTTCTGGATTATTCTAGTGTTTGAGAGAAAATTCTCGTGGCTTCTAGGCTTTTCTAGGTGTTTCTCGAATGTTTCAGATGCCTCCCGAAGATTGTACATCGCCCTAGACCGTTCTCGATTGATCGATAGTGTTGTGACAAATGACATTGGGGTGCGTAATTCGTTTTAACACCTCGGTACAATATTATTACATTATATCATTTTCATCTCTGCCTGTTAATTTAATTATTCGCTCACTTAAATTCAGACGCCACTAGGGATTCCATTACCGGTTTTACCGTTACCAGTATTGTCGATAAATTAACCAAAATCTACTTTCGGTGTTACCGGTAATACAGGAATCTCGAAATAACAGCTCTCACTCGGTCAACCAATTTACCTTCGCTGTTTTCGAATCCTTAATATCGACAGTATCGCGTTTTCTTTGTATTTTACCAGCGTTAGTAAACCTACCACCTTCTAATTGAGTACTTTTTTTTTAGTATTTCTGTCAACAAATATTTTTGCAAACTTTGTCTTCGCAAAATATATAGGTATATTTTCTAATATTATAATTTTTAAATATTTTTTTTTTTAAATCAGTTTTTCTTCTGGGCATCCGAGAAAATCGGTATTGGCAGTGGTTATCATTTAAGAACATTGAATTATTCGATTCCCCATTCCAGTGTCTACTTGTCAATCTTCCGCACCCCACCACAACTGTAGCCACGCCCCTGTTCAAAAATTAACTTGTTTACCTAAGTAATTGATAATTAGTTTTCGCCTGTCCTCACGAAGATACAGTGGTATCGAAACCAGTAGAAGTAAAGTTACTCCAATCGGTGTATAAAATACAATACATTGAGTGGTTTATACAAAGTTTTTGATCAATTAAAATTAATCAAGATTAAGTAGGTATTTTAACGTAAAAATATCATTTTTATAAAAAAATATTTAGTCAAACGAGTGTCTATTTTCGACATTTACGTCACGAATTTTTATTTTTATTTTTACGCTTCAACAGGCCAAGAGGCCCAATTACAGAAGCGATGCACATCGCAAAACACCCAGGCTTGAGCAAATCACATAGATTAATTGTGACCACACCGGGAATCGAACCCGGAACCCTCGGTCCGAGAAGCTAGTGTCATATCCACTGCGCTGCGAGGGCCGCCATAATTGCTAATATTCTAGCGACAAATTTCCAGTTTATAGTTGAGATACTGTTAAATTGAATTTGCAATCCGAAGAAAATTTATAAAAGCATGATAAATTTATTTTCCTAAAATTATTTTTTGAATTGCTTTTTACGTTCAGAAACATTACACTTCTAAAACTTTAATAATAAAACAAATCCAACTACAACATAAAATAATACATTGTGCGCGGTGCACATTCGAAACGAGCGTAAAACAAACTTCCAGTGCTTTGTTGCATCACTGTCTACTGTTAAACGGTCGTATAACTCTGTTTCTTTCTCGCAAAAGATATTATTGGCATGTATCAAAACACTACACATTATTGAAGTGTCATGAGTAATAAATTAACAAATCTAGTGAGAGAAGGGTATTATCTATTCGCTCGACTAGCGTCTAAGTGCGGGACGGGTATTAGTACATTTTACGTAAACTTCTGTCGATTGTTAAAATTGGTAATAAAACTCAATCACTTTCTTTAGGTATCATATTTCATCGTGAAATATATCAAATGACTATAGCAATAAAGCAATAAAGTCGACCAATTTCATGTTTATATCATCGGCGCCCGTGCACTAGCCGCTCGGAATTGTATCCCTGTTTTTTTAGCCAGCGAAAGTACCCGGCGAACATATATTAACTTGTATGCCTGATGTCGAGAGGGACTGCTCCTCTCAAAACTATAGTAGAGACTCGATTATCCGGACCTCAGTTGTACGGATTCACGATTATCCGGATTGCCAACCGCGATCAAATAACTGTGCGGGTATCCGTGCGTGCACCGACGTGTCGCAACTGTGTTCACGCCCCGCGCGATCACTGTCCACGCGTTTCGTTGCTGTTTTTGACAGTTAGATACAATCATCTTATGTCAAATCACTTAGGGCTAGTTGTTTGATAAGGAGTAAGAGTAATTGTTAAGAAAAAAGCATAGATTTTTGCGTTCTCCACCAATCAAAACACCCGTTTTCGTAAAAATCCATGTTTTTTGCCTAACTCTTATTCTAACTTCTGATCAAAAAACAGGCCCTTAATAAATATTGATTTTGGTTGATAATTTAATTAAAAGTTTTTGTTGTTTTTAATAAACACATACAATTATGCGTACGCGGATGGGGCAAGTTACACATGTACAAACATTGCTTTTCTCCATACATTCAGTTATCCGGATTTTCGATTAACCGAACGCCTTACGTCAACAATTAGTCCGGTTAATAGAGTCCCTACTGCAGTGACTGACAAAATAACTCAACAAGTGTAAAGTACAATGTTTAGTCTACTGGAAATTAATGTAACCCTGCTCTTCGCGCCTCTGCGCTTGAAGAACAAGCGGCGATGATTAATCGAGTAATTATTCTTGTTTTGTGCTCATCCGGTAATCCCCCATTGCGAACCGTCTGCGATACCGAGTTTCTCTTTGCAAAAGAGATCGTTGTACCGGGTCAGCGGTCTTGAAACGTTCTTCGGTCGCAGCTTTACAGAAACTTCTTCGAATATTCCTCGAATGGAATCCTCGATACTGAGCGAAGTGCTCTCCAGACGCCCTCGGGAAAAGGGATTGAGTGAACGTAAAATAAAAAAAATATTCAATCATTGATAGATACATAGATGTCTACGAAACTGTATTTTTATGGGAAAGTAGGTATAGATGTATTTTAAGTGTGCATAGGATATACGACCTATCGTACGGCTGGCTTAGTGATCACTTTACACAATTTAACGTTCGCCATTTGCACCCATGATAGAATAATACCGTGTCTACTAATTTTTGGAAGTTATATACCACGTTTCACATATGAGTTGTAATAATCCGGCGCCAAAGCTTTTTCATTCCCCTTAAACGACCACAGATGTCGCTAATGAGTCATCTATATTGATTTTGGAGTTTATTAGCAACATCTTTCATCTGTGTAATGAAATTCTTCCGAATTACTAGCATTACACTAGGATACGCCAGAAATTTTTTATTAAACTCCTTTTTACCAGTATTTCCATTCAGAATATTTTGCGCGCTGAGGATTGTTACAACTCATATTATGTGAAACGGGCGAATAATTTAAATATACATGGTATTATTCGATCATGGGTGGAATGGCGAACGTTACATTGTGTAAAGTGATCAATTAAGCCAGCCGTACGATAGGTCGTAAGCCCTATGTACACCCATAAGAGTTCTGTACCTACTTTACCATAAAAATACAGTTTCGTCTCTGTGAGACATCAGTTTGATTAATGACGTCCCTATGACAAAAATCCAGTTCTGTTCCGAAAAATTTGGACGTACTCAAAATATTCTGAATAAAAAAATATTCGTTGCATGTCACGTGGAACCCACGCACTCTTCACTTGCGCGGTGATATCATACCTCATATTACGTCTTATTAATTAATAACACAACTAATCAAGATATACTGTAGATATGATATAGAGACGTAACTGATCTATGTGGGAAAGTTGGTACTGAAGTCTATTGGTTGTTTATAGGGCTTACGACTTATCGTGCGGCCGAGTGGTCACTTTACTTACATCCGGAATTATTTTGATTGTTTGTCCGCGCTTCTAAATAATTGATTAAATCATTCGCAGAACTGGTCAACAAACGAGTTTACAGTACGGTAGTACCTACTTTATATGCACGGGCTCCTTTTCATTTTGTACAGTTGTTGTGGCCTCCTCGAAATGCTTTTTTAATTCGAGGAAAATAATTATAAGTTTAAGTATTTACGTCTCGCCTAAAAATGTTTAAATTACAAAAGCTTCGGCAACCGGCAAAAGCGACCCGAGCGCGAACCAAGTGCGCGCTGACTGTTCTTGGGCGATGATGATGACAAGCAATGAGCGTCCCACTGCTGAGAGATGAGGCGTGGTGTCTGATGCCAGAGAGAGAAAGCGAAGAGAGTTCATCTCTAATATTGTTTTTCTCCTCACCTGTTCACTCTGTTTTGATGTATACATCGATTTTCTCCGATATGCATCTTGTCCGCATGACGAAACGTTAGATAAATGCAACAAAATATTAGATACTGCCTTGACTCGGTGAAAGTTTACGTCTTATAACTCTTACCTTTTATCTTAAATCGCGTTCAATTTTAAGAAATCTAAATATAATAATTTCATTGTCGGTCAGTCTGTCTGTCCGTCTGTAACTTACTGGAATCACGCTGGAATTACAACTTTAGACAATTAGAGCGTGATACGCAATCAGCCCGCGGCTTAGGCGTCACGAAGTTATACGGTCTTGACATTTTTATATTATTATTTTATCAATATTTAGTTTCAGCTTCAAAATCCTGCAACTATTATGTCCCGTGATTTTTCAAGGGTGTACAATTAGTGTCATATTAAAGCACAGAGTGTAAAGTATTGTCAGGTCATAATATAAATATCATAATATTTTTCCAACCCTTATTTAAACTGCAATCGATAACGTAAACATAATTAATAACAATAATTTTAATGTGAAATAAAACAGTGCATTTCATTTCGTTGCCGATAAATCGGCGTTTATTGGACATAAATAGACATTTGATTGCTTGATATTTACACATAATACAAATACATTAGTGTATTATGTAATAAGCCGCTCGGCCACTATCTACCTCGCTAGATATATAGAAATACCTGTTCTGAAGTAAGTAGCTAATGTGTATATTATAGATATCTCACAGAGACGAAACTGTATTAATTATGGGAAAATAGGTATAGAAGTCATTTGGGTGTAACAGGACTTATGACCTGTCTTTTGGTAGGCTTAAGTGATCACTTTACACAATTGTAACATTCGCCATTTCCACCCATGATAGAAATATACCATGCTTATTCATTTTTTTTTGGAAGTTGTATATATGTTCAAATTGCGTGAAGCTTATGGTATATTTCTATCATGGGTGGAAATGGCGAATGTTACAATTGTGTAAAGTGATCACTTAAGCCTACCAAAAGACAGGTCATAAGTCCTGTTACACCCAAATGACTTCTATACCTATTTTCCCATAATTAATACAGTTTCGTCTCTGTGAGATATCTATAATATACACTAATTGATTAATAATGTCTCTGTGACATAAATCCAGCACTGTTCTGAAAGATTTGAACAAACTCAAAATATTCTAAGTAGCTAATATCTATAGTATTTATTTTGAAAGAAAAGTAGCTAGTATTTCTAATATTTGTTTTGAAAAGAGGTAAAAATCAAGAGCAAAAATATTAAAAAATATATAAGTATCATGACAGATGCAGGAAAAATCTAAATGTAATAATTGATTAATGGAAATTAATGCAAACGATAGTTTTATATTTCTTATCACAACAGCGTCTTTCATATGGATCCACAAAAGAAGTGGAAAGCTGAAATAAAAGTAAAAGAAACAAGAACAATCGTAATTTGGTAAAAAAATAAATAAAATCACGAAAAAGTGAGAAGCAGGAACAAAAAATCTATAAAATATGATAGAATAAATGAAAAAAATGAGTATAATAATCACAAACAGCAATCTATAAAATATGATACAGTAAAATAATACAAAAAAAAAACATGTAAAAATAATCAAGGTAAAAAGAACAATCTAAAATACAAATTCGTAACATATAAGATTAACAAACAAATTGAAATAATTAAAATATGTGAGAATGAAGTGAATATAACCATTTTATTGTATCCTACAACATGTTACATATTGTTACACAATTTATAGCAAGCAGGTGTAATACAAAAATGTCATGTTAAAAATATATGAAGTAAAAAATTGAATTTTTTTATTTCATATATTTAATAATTAAAAAATTATAAATACAATAATAAAAAAAAATAATAATAAATAATAAAAAATAAAAAATCACAGTTTATCAAGAGTTAAAAATTAGAACTTATTTTCACTAGCGTGCTCATTTATTTCCCGACACTCGGTCACCAATGACTGCAAAGTTCGTTTATTAAGATTTGTAACTTCGATCTAAGGCAGATCTGTGCATCTCCTCAGAAACTCTTCCAGCCGATAAGCAGCCGTTGTTCAAACATTAAGGTACAGATACACATGCTTCTTTGGTGGCATGCCCAAAGCTAACAATCAAACACACATGCTTATTAGTGGCATGCTCTTGTTATAGAATAGAGACGCTCTTGTTCAAAATGGAAACTTTGCAAACTGAAATAGAAAATTCAAGTGAACCAATAAATCAAAAAAGTTCCCGAGTTTCCATCCGCACATTTTTGATTTTAGTTTATATAATTTTTATTGTAAGATTTGAATCATTCATGCCTATTAATAAAGTTTCGTAAACATTATTTCTCACTATATTATTTTTACACAACGGTGACCGAGTATTCCACAGACATTCGTGATTCCTATAATAAGTCACGAAAAGTAATGTTTTATCATCTCCCCAACGCGCCATATTTGTTTCATCTGTCGCGGACTGAGAAGATCGCATTGATAATACTAGCCGCAAAGCCCGCGAATGACATAAGCATGCTCATAAATAAGCAAGTCTGTTCACACATGCTCCAAAGATACCCCTTCTCTATGATGAATGACAGTGGCATGCTTATAAATCAACCGGCGGTTGATTTTTGAGCATGCCACTAGATGGCATGCTCAAAATGGCAGCTCATTTCTAGCAATGTGCGTACACACATGCCACTAATAAGCAAGGCCTAGAGAAGGTCGATACTGCGCATGCTCACGTGCCACTAAATAAACATGTGTATCAGACGCCTTCCTTACTATTTTAAAACATAACTTACTGACTTTTGCGTGTTTGAGTCACGAACAGTCACTTTCACTCACTCTTCAATTATTATATTCCTATAGAAAAGTTGCCACTTACTTTATATCATGATCATGTTGATGAATTATTACTTAGTCATTCGTCTTAATGGAAGTAATGTGTTATTCATGTTAAAATATACTTTTAGATTTGAGAACAAAACACATGTTTTTTAAATATTTTGCCTCACATTTAAGAGTGTTCTTTCGTTTTTATTACTTTTGAGTAGGTATTTATTAACCTCCTTTTAAATTTATCTGGATATGATATAAGTATACTGAAGGTTATTAGGAATATTATATTCCAGATGTAACAGAGCTAGTCCACAATACTTTACTGATAGATTCCTAACTAAATTATGCATCGAAAATATTATATTAGCAATCTGTCCTAATATGAATAGTTATGGAGGTAAGTGACTTCAAAAACATATTTATTCAATTTTTCTGACTTATCGAATAAAAGGTTGGACAATATTAAAAATTCATTCGCTTTAAAACAAGTCAAATAAAATTATTAAAACGTTACAAATATTTAAAACAGAATTAAACTGAATGCCTTCAAATATAGACGGGATGTACTTTAGTGTAATTAATGTACATACGCGTAACTATGAGAGATGTTAAGACATCTAACATTACGTGAAAAACAATCTGTGTTATCTTTACGACATTTTAATTATAATTTAACTCTTGACTTTAAATCAATCAGAATCTCTCATCGACAGGTGAAATAATAATAAGTTTAATACTTCACCTGTCGCTGAGAGATTCTGATACTCTCGAAACTCGAGTAGTTAATTATTAAATTATGCTTAAACTCACGTAGAGATAACGCAATTTAAGCTTTTTAGCCAAGTTAATAATCATGTAAATATTTCTATCATTAGAGCGGAAGTATTGTGCGAACAACCTTCAAAATAATATGAGTATTTATTTTATACAATATTCATCACGTCATAATTGACGAAGTGTACAATTTTTTATAATAGGGGTCAAGATATGATTATTATGATAACGCTAACCAATGTGAATAGACCGGCAAGTTTGTATTTGACGTCTGGAAATCATATCTCTAATCTTGGACCTGTATCTGCATTAGGGATGGGCGTTGAATGGACGGACTAGTTGAAATCAACCGTTGACGTTTCATCGACGCGTCGACGGTTTACGTTTATCGCATGGACTAGTTGAATTCGTAGACGTAGACGACTGTAGACGACTAAACGAAGAATCCTTCGTTCGAATTCAACGTAGTCCAAAGCAACGAGCGAGAGCAAGACAAAACGTCTCCGTTGATTTCTCTCTCATCTCTTGCTGTCGACTTGTAAACGGGTCGACGGGTAACTGCATTTCAACTCTAAAGTACACCACCATAGAGTGCAGATCTGTGTACACGATACTATGACAGACTTGAAATTTGAATGCGCGCGTCGGGTGAGACAGGCTTAATCATAAGCAATTATTTTGTTATAGCAAAATTATTTCGTGGTGACATGATTAAAATTTATATCAATTATAATTATGTCAGCACAAAATAATTTTGCTATATTATTTTTTACTTGCATTGTGCGACGTTTCGGTGAATTCCCAATTTTACGCAGTATAAAATAAAACAATTCTGTTTAATTATTTTACACTTTATTTTCTTTTGTATAGATACATCATTGGAAAAAGTTTGGCTTTGAATAATTTAAATTTATCTCACAGAATTAGGAATTTAATGAAACAACTACACTCGTTTGAAAAAAATATCAGCTTTTACCTACTCAATTATTTTTGAAAGGGCTGCAAAATTTCTAGATTATCTATGGGTTAACAAATTTTTATTTTATACGATTAAACTATTATTAATTAACAGTCGAAAAGGCCGGCTAGATATTTTTCTAAGATCAATATTTTATTCGATCTATATTTCTTTGAACTTCTTTAAATTTTAAAAAGTAACGTAATAAAAATAACCAACGGTCGAGCAGCGTCGAGCCGTAGACACATTGTCCCGTAAAACGTTCGCATAACGAAGTTGACGCGTCAACTAGTTGACGAATTCAACTAGTTGATCGACTCGTCGATGAACGGAAATGGACGGTCTCGTTTCGTCGACGATAAATACGTCGACGACCCATCACTAATCTGCATAGCTGTTAAGTTTTAACAGTGTCGTCATCATATTGTTAGATAATTCAACTTACCCATTACATTTCATATCCTAGTGCGTTTGTCAAACGAACTAATTCCTTTTGAACAATAAATTCACATAATTTCTTCCTTCAGGTCTTCGATCATTTATGCTGCTTTATCTTCTTCCTGGAACTGTCCCACTACCTAAGTAGGCTTTTGGGTTCGGCTCTTCTTGTTCTCGGGCGGTTTTCTTCTGGATGTCGCTTTCATCTAGACCGTTATTTTGCAGGATTTTGGCGCATTGGGTCATCCAGGAATTATTTGGTCTTCCTCTGGATGACTGTCGATGAAGCTCCACAGATATTGCCCGAAGACCGTATGGTCTGGTGGTCTCCGTGTTACATATATATGCCTCAATTAATTATTGTTATCTGAGTTTATGGTGCAGTTAAATATTTCATAATTTACGGTTTCGAATACGATACTGTTTTGTTTGTGAAATACAATTCCTGCCTATCCGCGGAAATGTTTCATCACTAATGTAGCCCTGTGAATTAAAACCAATTGAGTAAAGTTCGCGTGCCGATATTTTACATTACATATGTACCGAGCCTATATTTTATGAACGTAACAAGCAGGGACGAACTGCCAAAGGAATTATTTATCGTCTAAATATTCACGAGTGCCAAGTCTGTTAACAATCCATACTTACGACACTAATCTTAAACATCCCTCTCCGATCAACGAGATCGCCAAGATTATTTAACACCAAATTAGCCCATTTCTCTTCTCTACCTAAAATGATTAATTACTATGATACAAACTGATGGTTAGTTATGATTTACTCCTTTCTTCTACCAGTGTTTATCATAATGGCCCCACGTTGGGCGCCATTATTAAATACACCGTGGAAACGATCTCCTATACTACATTTATACGATATTTCATTCAATAACAAACACTAATCCGCATATATTTCTTAAGATTCAGGCTCAATTTTAAATCGAAATGTACTACACATAGTTAACAGTCATTATAACGTGTAATGTAAGGTTACCACAAACCACATTCGCAATACTAATACACCGAGGACTATAGAGTGTCACGTGATAGACTTTTTTGATCTTGACACCGACGCATTCTAGCCTTGTGCAATAATTATGAACACACAGACACATCAGCCCTGATGATGGATTAAAAGGGGTGGCAACAAAATGACACATGTCAGATTTCCACGGTCGCTATAGCTGTTATTACATTGCTTTAGACAAATAAATTGAGTGATTCTTTGAAACCAAATGAAGTATTATTTCAATCATATCCGTGAAACCAGGACATGACAATTATGAACGTAACTTGGATCGAATATTAAAAGTTTATTCGATTTAAAAGTCAAATCGAATTAAAGGCTTGCAAAAAATCTGTTGCGAATTTTCGGAAGGTTTTGAATATTTTATTTGATTTGATTCCGAGCCCCAAATTGATGATGATGCGTAATGGAGTAAATAGATAGGGCATTGATCCGATTTTCCAGGCATATTTTTGGTCGAGAGTCCGCCCCTGACCGTGTCCGCCGCACACACACTCACCCCCATCCCTCCGCGGACGTTTGTCATACCGCGCGGGCGTGACCCGTCTGTCAGTCTGTCAAGGGGTGACGTGTTCGGGGACCAGGCTCGCGTGGAACAGTCGGATGAAAAGTCAGACAGAGTTATGGCAATTTGAAGCTAGCGCGGTAGGCGAATTGTTTAAATTTTAACATCAAGACTTTATTTATTACAAACAAAATAAACTCCGTAGCAAATCAATGAATGCAATTTAGAAATGAGTTCCAGGTTAACAATTTCTTACACAATATACTTTTTATGATAAATTAGTAATTACCTGGATGAGCTGGCTTGAGTACAGGCTTGGCACTGTACATAATGCAACGTTCATCAATTCCATTGAAAGAACGTCCACATATTATCATATTTTTAAAGTTTTATATGTGTTCTTAATAAATATCTTTCGAATATTTGTCGGGACTATGCCATTATGATCCTTGCCATGACTATAGATCACGCAGCTGGTCCCCCTATATCTATGGTCCTTGCCATGACACATATGCCATGACTGTAGATTACGCAGCTGGTCTATATTTTTAAAAATGGATTATCGATCACACCACGCAACAATCGATAAAAATGTGTTAATAAATGCACATTCCTTCTAGTCCGTATGTGCCCGTACTCTCTCAGGTAGAGATCTCATAAAGAATGTTCTTAGGTTTTCACGGCCACTCAGAATCTTCAAGTTTGTGTTTACTGGGGTATTATGCCGTGTTGTTACGACCTTTCGGGCCGACGTTTCGGATCCCATTGCAGGGTCCATCATCAGGGCTGATGTGTTGTCTTGAATGTTGGTGTTGTGGTTAAGTATCGGCTTGCAATACCGTGCCGAAGTCATGATGTGTTTGTATTGTGTTGTATGTATGATTCATCTGTTGTCTGATCACTATCTCTGCGGAGTCTGCGACGGGAATGACTTTGAAGCGCCGGATACCAAGATGTTTTTAATTTGAGACCATCATCTCTATTAATGTTTATCGGATGCTTGTAGATTTCTAGTGCTTCCTTGATAAGACGCGCATGGTGACTCTTAGGATTTCCAAGGATTTTCGGTTCGAATGCAAAATGATGGCCGGTATCCAGAAAATGCTCAGCCAGTGCTGATTTTTCTGGATGACCGAGTTTGCATGCCCGTTTGTGCTCGTTGACCATTTTGGAAATGGTACGCGCCGTTTGCCCCACGTATACTTTATCGCAGTCTTGACAATCGAGTCTATACACACCGTCCGTTTCTAAGCGATCTCGATCCTTTGCTGATCTCAACATATCCTTAATTTTGAAGTTGGTACCAAAAACTGTCTTACTGTCTCTTTTCTTGAGAGCTCTGGCAATTCTGTCTGTAACGCTTTGGACAAAAGGCAGAAAGGCGATGCCTTTGCACTCAGGTTCTGTATGTTTTTCAGGGCGAACAGACCTCGTACTTATGACGCGTTGTATCTGTCGCTTCTGGTAACCATTGCCTTCCAGTGCGTCGCTGAGTGTTATCATTTCCTCCTGTAGATATTCATCTTGGCATATCCTTTTGGCCCTCGTGGCCATGATGATTGGCCTCGTGGTTGATGAGACCTCTTTTTTGAGCAGGATGATGGTGGGAGTTCGCATGTAGATAACGGTTGGTATGTGTAGGCTTCCTATAAACTCTGTGTCCGAAACTCCCATCGGCTTTCTTTTTTATTTCAACATCAAGAAAAGGCAGCACGTTGTCTTTCTCTATCTCCATGGTGAACTTCAGGTTTTTATGCAGTGAATTAAGGTGTCCCAAAAAAATCTCATAAACTTCTTTTCTTTTATGCAGTGAATTAAGGTGTCCCAAAAAAATCTCATAAACTTCTTTTCTACTTTCTCTACCATAATAGAGTACTTAAGCTCATGTGGCCCCCAAATCATCGAGCCACTTTCGGGTCTGCTTTGCACCAAGGAATTGTAAAGAGTTCTCGGTACGCGGGTTTTTTTAGAAAACCCTGGCAGTACGCAGAACAAATCTTAGAATCCTCAATGCATTACCACTGACCACATATATGTGAGCGTTAAATGTTAGGGTGCTCACAATGTATGTTGCATTATTCCAGTGCAATGCACATATATACGTCAAATTATTGTATGTAATGGCACTTATATTGCGTGCATCAGTACTTATTAGTATCTAAATTTGTCAAATGGCCGTAATGATTGCTTGCCTTAAATCATTAATTAATTATGCAGAAAGCATTCAACCCACAAAATGTTAAAAATGAGTTATGTATAGGTTTGGACAGCTAAATACGATATATTTATGGACTAAAAACGTCCAAGCTTTAAGTGATATAGTTTTTTGTAAGTTAGATTAAATCTTAAACTAAAAAAAGTAATGTGAGTGATTTCTGCGGCTTCAAATTTACAAATTATTGGCAATATGGCAAATGGCAAAAATATTGGTTAAAAACATCCATGTGATATGGAAGCATTACGCAACATTTTAATTCTTCTTGTACCACAAGATAATATTTTTGTAGAAAACATCTAAGGGGATTGAACGGTTTCCACGCCTCAGATAATACTTTATACTTCAGGCTTTATCAAATTCATAGAACATAGAACCCAGTACTGTTATTTGTGTATTTAGATATTTTGTAGAAAGAATCCAACCTTCTTATAATTGCATTATAAAAACATTTAAAAAAACATCTTTATAATGAAGTCCTACACAAAAAATGCAATTAATAACATATTGTTGTATTTTTTTTTTAGATTAAAACTTTTAGAAGCCAATTTTTAGGATGGATGTTTTCTGTATAACTACGTCCAATTATCCATGTTACATATTTAACTTTAACGGATATTTTATACGAACCGTATGTTATTCCGAGAGACGATTCTCGACGTTTCGCTGAAAACTTATTCAACGTCATCAGGAGGACGACGTTTGCCCGCGGATGTAGAGGGCGGACTTATTACTGCTTCCGGGGGCCTAAATTATACGCACTTTGTTGTGGAGTGTTCACTTCTTCTACGATAGAATCGATAGATCGGAATAAGAAACGGTTCGTATAAAATATCCACAACTATTTATAGTTAAGTATGTCTAACGACCGTAATAACAACCTTAACTCTTTGATCCTTGTTACATGTCTCAAATAGCCCTCGAAGGGAAAAATCTCACACACTAGGCGGGATCCGCAATGAATCTGATTGCTTTCTGCTGGTTTTTTCTGTCGCAACAATGAGATCCGCCGCTAGGAGCGAATAATAGGCTAATCGTTTTCCCAGCTGCAGGAGCCAACCGCCAGATGGCGGGCACCAGCTCCCGACCCGGTGACCTAAAAAGCCTCCGCTAATGCCGGCCGAGCGTGTGCGGCCCCTGGCGTCCGTAAGGACATAACGGAATTGGCGCCGAAGCGGCCATCGTCTATCAATAGGCCGGCGGAAAAAAATGGATGAATCAGCTTTACATATCAAAACCCATCGACAATCACAAAATAATTTATCCAATACGCCAGGTACATATGCCCATCAAATCCCTGTAACACACAAATCAATTCTAAGGCAACAATTTCTCACAGTGTAAAAATCAAAGACAGCGTGATATGGTTGAAGTGGAATACGATTTTCAAGGCGAGTATGTCTTTGGATACAGTGCCACTCCATCTTAGTTTTTATCCTAAGCAGGTTCACTCGTTGGGTTTTTTTAGCAGGGACTCCAGACTAGGTATTGCAATCCCGATCCCGCGAGATCTCGAGGCATTTTACGAGATCAATCCCGAATCGAAAAATCGGACGAGATTATCGGGATTGATCAGCATTTTTTATATTTTATATGTTTTACTGTATATGCCTATAGAGCTTTTAGAAACATATGTTCATGTCACATTCAAATATTGAAAATAGCTTTGAATAATATTTGCCATATGTTATCAACTTAACATAGTAATAAAAACTACTACTAACTCAACTACATTGACTGATTGGTGCTTGGGAAAAGGCCTACAAAAACTTTAATGCAATGATAAATAATGAGCATTTTATTAAAAATGCTGATATAAAAATGCAAGGCATTGTCGTTAATTGCTATTCAGCTCTATAAAGAAAAAAAAACACAAAAGTATTCGGGATCCCAATCCGTAGGGATCCCGCGGGATTGGAAATTATAATCTCGAGGTATCCCGAAAGGGCAATCTCGACTCGGGATTGCATTCTCTACTCCTCTTCTAGCAAGATGTAAAAAATTAGAGGATTCGTCTCAGACAAGCGGTTAAGGTCTGTCCTCGATTTTGAGTTCTTGTAATATGGGGACATTTGTGTGTCCTGCTGTTTACGGTTTACACAACACGCGTCTCCAAGACTACATCTCAAGGGCGTCGATCCTCTGTCTCTCTTTTGCTTTTAACCTAACCTAACCTAACTGAAATTAAACTCGCCGTACCAGAATGCCACCCGGAGTGCCGAAAGGAATAATACGTCCAGCAAAATAGCAACCGGATCGAAACACAGGGGGACATCACTATTTTGTGCTGTCTCACAACTAATTAATATCCTCACATAAATACTGTCTTACCTAAGAAAACACTTTTGTATTTGTGACCTTTAAATTTTTTTACATAATTTTGTCTCATTTGAATAGCGGCCAAGGCGTGAAATAGATTACGATACGTTTTTATAAGAATATTTCTAGAAATGAGCCAGCCGTAAAAATCTTTGGGCTGAAAATAACATATTTAAATTTATTACGCTGGACCACATCCCTTTCGCAAGATTCGCGCACATCCTCTGACATGTTGTTAAATTTAAATTCTTGGAATTTTTACAAAGGATGTGATGATTCAGAATCGCGTTTCTTATAACGCTGATTAACAATTTTTAAAAACTTTCTCTTTGGTGAAAGGTGCTCGTAATAGAGAATGCCATTGTTTGCACAAAAAAATCATTAAACCCTCCAGATCGATGGCTTTTTAGTAATGAATGTCGTATTCATTTGTATTATTTCTTTCTCTTTGAAACTCATAGTGAAGTGGGAAAAAGGAGTTGTAAAAAGGAGAAAGCTGTAAATTTGCGGCGTATATATTTTCGATAGGATCAGCATTATAAACATTAAACATTAAGTAATTGAATGAGTTGGCGTTTACTTTATGCAAATGCATTTTTAATCTATATCTTCTATATAAATAAAAATGTAAGTGTTTGTTTGTACAAAATCGCTAATCTCTGAAAGTTCCTCACCGATTGCTTTGAAATTTTGGCACAACGTTGCATTCGATTACGAGGATGTTTTTGTATACCTACATCGTTTTCATATACCTACTTTATATTTATATAAATAAAATGTAAATTTTCGATTGTCCAAAATCATAAATCTCCTAAAGTTCTTTTTGACACATTGCATTCGAATTCGCACAAAAGGCGTAGGTACCTATCCATTCCATATTGATAAATATTTAGATATAACATTTTTCAAATTTAAATTTTTTTGATAACGTTCGGTTGTCTTTGCTTAAATAAAACGTTTGAAACTTAAGCCAGCTCTTACAGGTTGTACGCCCTGGGCTATCCTACAAAGTAGACTTCCACACACGTTTCTCATACAAGTAGCTTTGTCTCTGTGAGACTTTTATAATTTATCTTAATAAAATAAAATATACGGTAATTAACGGGTAATAATTTAAGGGTAATAATTTAAGGGTATTAACACCGATCCAGCGAAACAATGTGCCTCCGCGCGCACGGCTTACATATACTAATTTGATTGTCTACATACTTACATGTGAGCACCCACCGTATTCTACATATACTCCTAATACTACGGTGGGAGCGAAATAATAGAGTGGGATCTATTATTACTTATTATTAGAGCATGAAATATTACCCATATATTAAACGTAACATCCTGGAAAGTTGAATGGGGAATGAATGAGAGAAATGTGTCCGCCCACGAGCTGTCGGGCTTAATTGGATGCAGACATTGAAAGACCTCAGTGGAAGTTATTGGTACAGGGCTATAATCTGCAGAGGGCTGTGCCAGACTAATGGAGCATGAGTAGGAGTCAGACTTTTGGCATATAAATACTCTTTTATTGTGCAACCATCCTTGGCGACACCGACAACATTTTGTCGGCCTAAAGAAAAATTTACAAAAAGTATTGAATAAATTGAAAATAATTTTCAGGCGTATTCTGGTGTAGGTTTATTTTTTTTTATTTTTTTAAATATAGAGAGGTGAACACGGAATACGTGTCACATTAATATTCTTACTATTTTCAAACTAAGCTAAACGCTTGTGCTATGAAAATAGGACTAACTTGCTAGTCTGGAGTGAGGTTCGAACCCGCAACCTTTGGATCACGAGGCCAGTGTCCTAACCACAAGACCAACAAGCTACTCTTTTTTTATTTTATTTATTTATTTATTCAATGTTTATTTATTCAATGTTACAAATGTTTACATTGCTTACAAAATTTAATAAGCTTTTTTCATTGTTGGTGAGGGTCTTGGCAGCAAGTAAACACTAAATTGATTTGACGCCCTGCCTGCTACACTAGTAATTTACTGTATTTAGCAGACAGTGCTCTTCCAGTAGTATATTGTTTAAGAATATTTAATATTTATATAATATATATAATAGTTATTTTATGAATCAATTTTAGTGCCAATTAAAAATAAGTTTATTCTATTATTCTATCTTAATTCTATTATAGACAATGAATTTTTTTTATCTGAATTGGATGTTTAATAAAATAAAATAATTAAAAGTATTTAAAAAGATGAAAGTATAGGTCCTAGTATTTTTCAAATTAGGTTATATCTTTGCTTTTAATAGGTTTTGGGCATGCTTCCTCCCCTTTCCATGCAGCCAGAATTTTACTTTTGAAGAAAAATACGCGAGACTATGGCTACAAGTTTTTAGTTTAGTGTTTAGAGTATTGAATATTTTTGGACCTTGGAAGAGATGAAATCTCTGTGAAAAGGTTTTGGTGAATTTTGGTACAAGATAGTCGCAGTTCACCTGTGCCCTTGTAGGTATATGTTAAATAATTCGGATGAATATCATATATGGCGGGGTATGTTAGCAAAAGCAATATTACTATATTGGATATCCAAAAAAAAATCCAGTCGTCGAGGATTACTCATTTATAATGTATGTATTTTATAGGAAACATAACCTATACACGTATAGGAGACATGGTTTTGGAAGGGGTAGATACATAAAATCTAGAAATCAGTATATTTTAAATTGGTAAACCTCGGTAATTTTTTTTTGATAATGCCGCTTTTGCTTTTATACCCCAAATATGCAATAAAAAGAATATTGCCGTACTAAAAAAAATATTGAAGTCTCATTAAACCAGCGGCGACATCTATGTATGTGTATACTCTCGTAGAAAATTACAAACCTCAACCATATATGGCGATAGCCAATTTAATAGACGTTTGGTTGATCTCGGGTGGAATCGTGAACGTTGCATTGTATAAAGTGATAACTCGAGCTTACCTTAAGACAGGTTGTAATTCCTGATATCTCTACCTAATGAAACTATGGTTGCTTGGTCTATTCCACTGACTTCCAAGGGCATCTCAGTTGAACAGCTTATGAACGTGATTACTGCTAACGTGTTTTTATTTCATTATAATTTAAATAAATAATTTCCATTTTCCCGAGAGTACCACAGATGGCGTGACACTTTGAACATGCCGTGTCCAAAATTGGTCGCGTGATCCGTTGCAGTCGATAATATTGAAGGCTCGAATCACAAAATATGACAAAGATTTTCAGTGTACGAGCACGTCAAAAGATGACTTGAACTACACACTAGTGATGGGTTCACTCTGAACTAAGTATTACAATGAAGTGCTTCACTATACTCGACTTCACACGTTTTTAGTGGAACTTCAGAGTAAATACTTCGGTATAGGTACAGTTGCCGGCAAACTTCTTGAAATTTTTTGGCGTAATGGGGGAATGCGCAGAAGACAAAATTTGGGTCTCTTTGGTGGAATGGTACATGCGCAAACTTCCCCCCCTACGCCGTAAAATTTCAAGATATTTGCCGACTACTGTACTTGACTTCATACTTCATACGATTTAATCGAACTTCAAACTGCAAACACCTCACTTTCAATACTATGACAAAATTTGGTGGATAGATGAACGACAATTTTATAACAGTACAGTTTTGAACTACCTACTACACAACATCGAACAAGCAGCTGACTTCGTGTAGTTCATTGAAGTAGAAGAATTGCGTAATGTTTCGGTACCTACTACAAATGAAGCGTTCATTTTGAATCCTTCAAATTGGTTAACGTGTGCGTGTTGAAGCCTTCATTCAGAAATGAAGGTTTGCGCTTTGCTATTGCATACATCAATGTATATTTTAATGATTTTTTGGAGGATTTATAAGTCACCTCATTGGTAGATTGAGAATCCCCATTTTAGTGTACGATTTCAAACCTTATTGCCTACAGAAGTTCGTGTACGGTGGCAAGCGTATAAGATGGACAAAGTAATATTCTTGGTCTTTTTTTATTAAATTTACTCTAATCGTATTAATTATTCAGGTTACAATTGAAATAACATATTGGTACAAGAATGAATGCTTCTAGCCGATCGAAAAGCTAAGGACGGAATAGCGGGAAAAATATGACGCGAGCTTCCTGGCCCATGATTGGTTGGCCCCGTCAAGACACATCTGCCAGACTACGGACCATGATCACCATAATTTTATACAATGATATTCGGCCGTATTCTGAAAATAGCAATGATCTGTATCTTGACGGTTATTGTATAACATTGTAATGCGCTTAATGTTGACGCTTTAAGTTTGTTTGAAGGTTTGTCAAGTTTGAAATTAATGAATTCAATCAATCAGAAAGCTCTAAAACGTAAAAAAAGTTAAGTTGTTCACTAATTGTGTTTTGTTTACGTTTTGGAGCTTTCTGATTGATTGGATTCATTAATTTCAAACCTGTCAAACTTAAAACGTCGACATTGACGGCAGTGACGGTTATGTAATAACTGTCAGGATACAGAAATAGCAATATTGCTTTTTTCAGAATACGGCCGGTTGTAATCTTGTCCGAACTGTTATAAATTGAATATCTTTGGACTAAATATAAACGTAAAAATTATTTCTTCTTCAAACACAGCAAAATTATTTTGTGGTGACATTATAATTATAATTTGTAGAAATAAACTTTGTTTACACCACTTTTTTAAGTCATTAATTAAAATCGATTTTTTTTCAATAAAAAAGTGGTGTAAACAAAGTTTATGTCTGTTTTTGTTTATATAATTAAATTTAGATGATTAAAGTATTACCTTTAAAAAATGAAAATAAAATATAAGATTTGATTTAGATTTGAATAGACTTTTTAACGTTGTTTTAGATCAAAATTATTTTTAATGTGATAATACTATTTTTAGACAAAAAGAGGGTTTAGCAATGGGTTTGTCCTTTAGTGGCTGATATATTTTTAAATAATTGAGAGAAAAGAATTTTAGATAGTTCTGCTTTATTATTAAAATATGTATTTTTTTGGAAAAGATATGTTGATGACATTTTATGTATCTGGAATGGTACTGAAAAACATTTAAAATTTGTTCTTAATTTCTTAAATAAACTACATAAAAGGATTAAATTTACCATAGAAATAAAAAAAATAGCATAATTTTTTTTTTGGATTTGAATATTTCAATTGTTAATTATAAAATTGATTATAACATATTTCGTA
Organism: Agrypnia vestita; assembly: GCA_016648135.1. NCBI lineage: Eukaryota > Metazoa > Arthropoda > Insecta > Trichoptera > Phryganeidae > Agrypnia > Agrypnia vestita. The sequence goes on from JADDOH010005059.1 coordinate 47,356, forward strand.
AAGATACATATACAGATATTGTTATACACAATTCTTGTAACCATCCATATTCTCAAAAATTGTTAACTTTTCACTCAATGTTAAGTAGATTAATTAATATTCCATCATCTGTTGATAATTTTAATATCGAATTAAAAATTATTAAACAGATCGCGTTTAATAATGGATATGATAAAAAATTTATTGATATTATGTTAAATAAAAAGTACAATAATTTTTTTTTTAATCTTTTGTTTACCCTTCAATATTTGATTCTGATAAACATTGGAGGAAAATTATATTTATAAATAATGAAATATATGATTCACTAGTTAAAAATATCTCAAATGTTATTCAACCAGCTTTTTATACCTACTAAGTAATAATAAATTAAAAAATACATATTAAAAAATAAGAATAAGGATAATTTTTTTAAAAAATCGGGTGTTTATAAATTGATTTGTAACGATTGTGATTATTTTGATATAGGAAACATGTGTAGAAATTTTGAAGTTAGAGTTAAGGAACACTTAAGGTGTTTAAATAGCAATAATTATTCTGAATTTTCTAACCATCTTTTGGCTATGGATCATTCTTTTGATATAAGGGTTTACAAATTTTGCATACAAATTATAAAGAATCACAGTTTGATAAATTAGAAATTTTGGAAATAAGAAAAAGTGTTAATAGTAAATTGAATATTATAAATGACCGGGTCCTTTTTACAAATAGTTATCTTTTAAATTTATTTTCATGTTAAGTAGGTACTTTATTATTATTCATTTTCCATATATAACTTTTTGATATTTTGATTATCTAAACTTCGATTTTTGAATTTAATTTTGTTAGTGTACATTTGTAACCTGACGAAGAGGCCATGGGCTCTGAAAGATGTTGATTTTTTTCAATAAAAAAGTGGTGTAAACAAAGTTTATTTCTATAAATTATAAAAATTATTCGTGACAAAGAGCGCGTCTTACATCCTAATTATTTATATTATGAATCAGCGAACTCTTTTTAAATGGGGTTATAGCGAACCTCTATTTTCATATCTGAAAATAGGGGTTAAAATGATACTGACTTAGATCCCACGGGGAGACAGGTCACTGTCCGAAGATGCCCTTTGTATTCTTTGTTTTAAACGTCAGACTCTCTGTTTATAGCATAAAGTTTACAGTGTAAAGTCAGTAGAGTTGGCTATATAGCGCCGCAACTATTGAAATCTCAAAATAAACATTACCATCAGTTCATTTTATTTATTGGGTGAACCCGCATTGTACGAAATGATTTTCCCACCAAACGGAAAACATCAGTTTTCTTCGAAAGAAAATCACACATTGGAAAACTTTCACGATGACTACGTACCATCGAGACGTAACCCCTCTCGGGGAAAGCGTTGTTGGAGGCCAATAGAATGATCCCTAAAGGTCGTCTCCCCATAATATGAGCCAAAGCTCGAGCTTATGGAAGGAGTATTTACAAGTCAAATTAAAGTACAAAAGCAGAAACCATTTAGAAGTAGTAATTTTTTTATACAGAAACCAATTGAGATATGTGGGCGGTGTTACAATTCATCGTTGTCGAAAATCAAGGATTTGACTTCTTTCTTAAACTGTTCGTATTTTGGTATGTTATGTTAGTCTTAGTGATTTTTATTTTGTTGTGTATATTATGGGGAAAACTGACGGCAAATAAAGAGGTTTTGCGCATTTCAAGGAAGTAGCGAGCGGCGGACATCCGTGTCTCAATGGTTCGAGAACGGCGGTCGCCCTCCCGAATTATTTTAATAAAAAATGTGCATTTTGTCAGTTTCTTTTTGGTAACGGTGCGGTATATTTTGTAACGGTGCAGTATAGTTTGACCGCGGGCGAGGACCAGCGTGCGGACCCGCATTCCGCTCATGCAATAAGGAAAACTTTGAGTTCATAAACCACGAACCCAAAGTTTTCCTCGTCACTTACCACAGTCCAGACGCAGGCGGTACGTGGCGAGCGAAAATGAAAACTGGGTGAAAAATGCACAAAACCTGTCATGCCGTATATCGTTGTGATTTCCTGTCAGGGTTCGCTATAAAATAGAAGATTGGATTATATGGGAGGGATTATATTACATCGAGAGACAGAAATCATCCCTTCAGATACGATTCGTGAGCGCTGGCACATCCGGACACATTTGTCACAATTAAATTCATAAGCGAATGTGCCGGGCGTTCAGTTTGTCATGGCTGCAGGAGGAATTAATGAAAACCCTGGAATGCAGTAACGGATTTATTGAGTATCGATTAATTAATTATTCCAAAGTACAAGGTCACTTATCGTTATTAAATGTAGCGCTATTCCTTGAATTAACTGTTTCGCAAATTTATCACTCGTAAATAGACACTTTGTATTCGCTTTAACGCTTTATTCACTGTTCCCTAGAATATTCCATCAATTTCAGCACTTATTATTATTCGCTTCGGTTTATCTCGCTACGTAAGAACTTTCTCGAATCGCTGTCGAATTTCCGCTCGCTTGGCCGGACTGACCACCGCCCGCGGATACCTTCGCTTCTGTTATCGCCTGTCAACCGCGTTCGGAATACTAACTAACTCTCCGGCCACTCTCGCGTGTCGTATTTATACTGGCCAACGCTGTTATCGAAATATCGGGAAGTTCCTCACGTACATTCCAGATTTTGGATTCCAGCTGGAAAGTTGCAGACGTCTCTCTAAAATCGGACTGATTCCAGATCTTTCCGTAGTATTGTCCAACTTCAAACAACTGTCACTTTGACACGAGTGCGCGACTCTTTTTAGCCTCGTTACAATATATATATATATATATATACATCTCCCCCTTCGCGAGATATTCACGACAGATCGGTATCACCCGAGACGGCCGGTTAGGTTCGTCCGAGGATACGCGGTCCATAAAATACAGATCTTGCAAAACAAAGCCATTCGGCTAGCACGGAATGCGCCGAATTGCATCAAGATCATCCCGCCCTTACAAGATTACATTAGACACATGGTCAAACATTTCTATGCAGGCATCACTACCTATCACAACCCCACAATATCTCTGTCGCGCTACGACGAGACCACCCCAAGAAACGTCAGGAGACCCAAAAAACCCCCACCCCCCGCGACACTCCGAAGTAACCCCTGCGCCACCTTCGCAGTAACACCCCTCCCCTGTTGTCTTTTTACTTATCCACACGTGAAGTAAAGAAACCCCTTCACAATACACAACAGGATGAAAGAGCAAGGGGTCCACTAGTGACCCGGTACTCTGATTGACATGAGATAAAATCCAAGTCAAGGATACGCGGTCCACCACCCGCCGCCGCTGGGTGATCTCGAGATGTATCTCCCCACTTCCACCAATCCTATTTTGAACTTCGAATTCCGTCTATTTTTTAAGTATAAATTAAGCATGGCTTCGTGATCCGGGCATCCTCAGTTTTTTTTGAGCGCTTTACACGTAGTTACTCTGCCCGTCCGCGAGTCGATATTTTGCGAAAAATAGTGTTTTATTTTTTCCTAGTGTTAAATTCCCAAAAAAGTGTTTCTTTGTGATTTGACTTCTTTCAATTTATATTCATTAGTCTTTTGTGTGTGTTAACTTCCTTTTTACTTCCTTTCTTTTAACTCGTAGCGTCTGCCGCAAAAGCTTGTCTGTCGAAAAAACTTTGGATCAATTTTTAACCCTTTTCCCGTAATCCAATTGAGCTGAAAATTTGCAGGCAGACTCGTGGCGACGATAAAATTGATGTGTAAAATTTTCATTAAAAAATAATTATAGTATAATTTTGGATTTTTCTAATTTTTTTTTACTTCCTTTCGTAGCGTCGCCCGACTCAAGCCCAACACGTGGGGTAAGCGCCAAACTTGTTTTTTTTTAAATAGAGATGCGAACACGGAATTCGTGTCACACAATATTCCTACTATTTTCAAATTAAGCTAAACGCTTGTACTATGAAAATAGGACTAACTTGCTTGTCTGTTGTGAGATTCGAACCTGCGACCTTTGGATCACGAGGCGTGTTATCAATTATAGTATAATTTTGGATTTTTCAAAATTTTAATGGTTTTTTCAAATTGGAAACCATACAAATGTTCTAGGAAATGAATAGAATAACCGATATGATTTTAAAAAACGTGAAACATAAAAATATAGGTACACTCACTTAAAAAATATCAACATCCATACCAGGTTTAAATCAAAACACCAACGCTATATTCCGTTTGAACCGTAGTTTGCAAGAAAAGTTTGATTACTACCAACGGCGAACTGATGACGTCACGGAATATTTAAAATTTGAATTACTTCGTCTGTGTTATAGGTACTTCACTACAAATTTAGAAAATTTATGACAATTTGTTCACAGATGATTGCACCCTTCGGTTTTTGGGAAGAAATCGAATAATAATTTATTTATTTTAGATTTCTGCTTAGTTTTGAAAAATTCTACATTACTCAAATCTGATTCTGACTATTTTAAATCATTTGACGCTGAAAATTCATAAGGTACGATATTGCTGAAAATTGAATCTATCAAAAAATTAAATTTAATTGACTGACAAATGTTTTTAGGATTTAATCTTCAATGCATGAAGTGTCTTATCAAAGCTCAAAACATTTGACATTTTAGAAATATATTAAATTCCTGTTTTAATTCGTCTATAATTGTTGTTATATTTTACAAAAAAAGGAGAATAATAAAAACTTTGTTTTTATGGGTTAGTTTTATTTACATTTTAAATTTTCTCCACCGCGAGATGGTGACCCACACTAAATTCGACTATTTTGAAATAAAAATTTTCCTAGCCGTTGAGCTTCAAATATTTTCGTAGATTTTAAAATAGTTTCGAAACTGGTGCGCCGCGCCTGTGCGTACCAATTAGTATTGAAAAAATTAATGAAAAAGTTTATCCTCAGCAACGGAATGTATTTTATTGTTTGATAAACTTAATTATTATAGAAAATATTTTTTTCCTTGTCAATAAACACCCTCATTGTATTGCTTGACCACTATAACTTGGCGTGCGGCGACTTTGGAATTAAAACCCGCCCCACCCACACCCGGCGGTAACCCCTCGCCCTGTCATTCAGTACAATTTTGTATTTGCTCGGGAGCTGTGACATCTTGATTACCAATATACACTGAATTATTGTGTCCAAAAAATCCTAAACAGTCCGGGATGGTGCATGAAGAATTGCCAATGAAGTATTAAAGTTTTGCGAAGCTGAACAAGCAAATAATGGACCGATATTACCGTCTGACAGTTTGACAGATAGAACGGCAGCCATTACGGCTTGGTTTCTTTAGTGCTGCCCGACCAAATTTCTGTTAAAGGCTACGACACCGGTCACCGGACATTCTATACAATTACATATTGTATTCACACAATACATGTGTAATAAATTTACACCCTGGCAACTTCTGTTACGCGACAGGGGCGCCCTCCCTCGAAGGCCAATTTATAATGGTCGCATTCTACTAAAATGAATTATTCGAATACTAAAGAGATTCAGTTATAGTTTTTTTAATTACTTTTCCTGATTTACTTTTGTATTGCGCGTTATTATCGGCGGGCAATTGTGCGCCATTAGACGTCATAAACGCAGTCATCCAGTTGGGACCAAGAGGCCGACAGGCTATTCTAAAAGCCGCTTAACTGATAAAACCATCAAACTCTGCATAAATACTTGGCAGAATATAAGAATTCCAATAGTCCCAGAAATGTGAGAGGACGGTGTTTAGAAAACGGTTGAAAATGATAACGATTTTTTTATGTAAATTGTACGTAATAGAGATGGGAAAGTTCGTTCAGTTCACTGAACTATTATTTCACCAGATCGTTCAGTCAAATGAACTGTTTACTTTAAATCATTCAGTAGTTCTTTGAATTTTTGTAAGTGAACTGTTCAATTAGTAGATATCTTTTTTTCGATATATGTTTTCAAAGACCAAAAAAAAGGTCAACAGACAAAATATTTCGAATGAAAAAATCTGGTGCCCAAAAAAAGCAAAAGAAAAGAAAAATATGTCGAAAAACATACATATTCGAAATAATGTCGATCAAATCACGGCAACATACTGTTCGCTGCCTAAAGGATAACATTTCGAAAATTTTATCAGAATTGCGTGAATGATATATTTTTCATCTACTGATCTAGTGAACGTCTAGTTCACGTAAGTGAACAGAACCGTTCGTTCGTTCAGTAAAGTGAACCGTTCTAAAAGAACAGTTCGTTCACGAACGACCCATCTCTAGTACGTAACCTGTTGTAAGTGATGTTTCTACATTACTCAAATCTGATTCTGACTATTTTAAATCATTTGACGCTGAAAATTCATAAGGTACGATATTGCTGAAAATTGAATCTATCAAAAAATTATATTTAATTGACTGACAAATGTTTTTAGGATTTAATCTTCAATGCATGAAGTGTCTTATCAAACCATCTCTAGTACGTAACCTGTTGTAAGTGATGTTTGTTGAACAAGATTTTAAAGTTGGTTTATTTCATTTGTAAACTTGTGCTGTTTTTTGCTGTCGCTTTTTCTAACATCGCGTGCTGAAGCGCGTTATGCCTAGCTCGATAGGTAAGCATAGCGAGCTTTCAGTGTAATCACTCTAGTTATCGACAAGTAACAGCGGCGGTCTCGGCCATTATTAAATAAATACAATTTCACAGTTCTTACCGCATAAACTGAAATTAGCCCTAAAATGGAATAAAAATATATTCAGAATATTTTGAGTTTGTTCAAATCTTTCAGAACAGTACTGGATTTATGTCATAGAGACATTATTAATCAATTAATGTATATTATAGATATCTCACAGAGACGAAACTGTATTAATTATGGGAAAGTAGGTATAGAAGTCATTTGGGTGTAATAGGACTTATGACCTATCTTTTTATGGTTGGCTTAAGTGATCACTTTACACAATTGTAACATTCGCCATTTCCACCCATGATAGAATATACCATGCTTATTCATTTTTTGGAAGTTGTATATATGTTCAAATTGCGTGGAAAGCTTTCATATATGAGTACAATAAAGTATATTGCTCTCAAAAATTCCGTAAAAAATCAATTTAGATTTTCTATAGAAATCTGTGGGGATATTTAGGGGAATGAGAAATGGCTTGTACAGGCCCGCATGAAAAGGTGTAGTACTCCATATATGAAAGCTTTCCACGCAATTTGAACATATATACAACTTCCAAAAAATGAATAAGCATGGTATATTCTATCATGGGTGGAAATGGCGAATGTTACAATTGTGTAAAGTGATCACTTAAGCCAACCATAAAAAGATAGGTTATAAGTCCTATTACACCCAAATGACTTCTATACCTACTTTCCCATAATTAATACAGTTTCGTCTCTGTGAGATATCTATAATATACATTAAAAATATATTCCACGCATTAACAAGTAGTAGGTCAATGCCGTCAGGTCCTTTATTCACGTCAGCGCTGTGGAGTTTCATTTTTTACTCCCTTTCTTTTAACTCGTAGCGACTGCTTGCTTGTCTGTCGAAAAAACTTTGGATCGATTTTTAACCCTTTTCCCGTGATCCGATCGAGCTGAAACTTTGCAGGCAGACTCGTGGCGACGATAAAAATGATGTTTCAAATTTTTGTTTAAAAAATTTAATTACAGTATAATTTTGGATTTTTCGAAATTTTAACGGTTTTCTCAAATTGGAAACCATACAAACGAGAAAGGAGCACGACGCGTGGAGAAGACGCGAAACCCGTCTGACTCGAGCCATGGGTCCGATCAGACGGTTTCGCCGACGCCGTGCCCCCCTATTATTACGTTTTCAATATTCTATAAATATAAATGGAAATTGTTATTAATTACTTATTTAATATAAGCATTCGTACATAGTGAGATGAATGTTTGCCGGAAACAAGTGAAAATCAGTTCAAATCAGAATCATATAGTTGTTGGAGTTTTTCATCAGAATCATATAGTTGTTGGAGTATTTCATCAGAATCATATAGTTGTTGGAGTTTTTCATCAGAATCATATAGTTGTTGGAGTATTTCATCAGAATCATATAGTTGTTGGAGTTTTTCATCAGAATCGTATAGTTGTTGGAGTATTTCATCAGAATCATATAGTTGTTGGAGTTTTTCATCAGAATCGTATAGTTGTTGGAGTATTTCATCAGAATTATATAGTTGTTGGAGTATTTCAGTTGCTGATGATACGCAAGGGGTTGAATGGGTGGACATCGTGAATGCAGAATTAACTATATTCACATATTCTTTTACAAATATTATAAATGCAAAAATATTATAAATAATAATAGACCAAGAGCCAGCGACCGCCAGTTTATACTTAGTATCAAACCTGAAATATTTTCTGTAGACGAAGGTCTGGATATTTTGACATTGGATTTCGGGGGATTTTGGCGGATAACAGGTAATACAGATACATAAAATGTGTAAGTAAAACTTTAAAAAACAAGGTTTCGGGAAATATTGTTAAATAGTGGCCCGAAAAAATATATAATATTCAGATTTGTAACGATAACGTAAATGACATGATTATTAATAGAACACATTAAAAAAATCAGGTTTGTTGTTTTTACGTGTTACTGGCTCGTTTTATTGTACCTGTATATTAACTGTTATCTCCCAAATCCCCCGAACCCAAATTGCATAATATCCAAAGATGTACCTTACTACAGTGTACATGTACAGAAAATATATCAGATTTGATAGTGTAACGTAAGTCTGTCTGGAGTGCGAAGGGTTAATTTTTTAATCTCTGCTCCGGCTTTGAAATCTAAATGTCATATAAGTATTGGATAGTGGCGATTTTGATTCTTATCCCCTCACATATGCCTGTGTTATTTGCGCGTGTATGGTCTATGATCTGAAATACCGGACACCAACTGAAACTGTATACCATATAACACAACAATTAAACATCGAAAGCATTACAAAAATCGAAACCCTTAAAATCATTCACAGACTAGCAATTGGCGAAATACAAGACAAAGACATAAAATTACACAAAATACATGAAAAACATCAACACAACACTAGAATGGCTCAAAACTATCACATAACACACGCCAAAACAAAAACAGGACAATTCCGACTAATTTGCAACGGATTAAAACTACACAATGACCTGCCACAACAGACCAAACAACTGACCACTGACAAATTCAAAACAGATGTGACAAAAATGTTAAAACTCGGCCAACTATTAAAAAATGACTTTGTATCTAAATCATATTATTATTATTTCTTGTATTGAATCATGTAAAAATGTTATCTATAAACCTTTTAGGTTTACGTTTTATTTTAAATAAAAAAAAATCTAAATAAAATTTAAAAAAAGTATCTCTTATTGAACCGACGACCCACTTAACAAAAGTTACAGTCGATAACAAATTTATCACTTTGATTTTGTTCCTCGAACACTTGTCACCGTGCCAATCCGCTTCTAGTGCGAATCCGGATGCTGGGAGACGGCAATTATTACACGTTACATCATCTCAAGTGGGATGTTTATCCAGATCTCCAGACTCTGTCTTCGAGTGGGTTAGAGCGAGGAACAGCCGTACCAACTTGCTCGAGATTCACTGGCTGTTATTTTCAACCTTTCAACATAATGTGTCGATTATTATTTATAATAAATTATGGAAGTCTCGAGAAGGCCAAGCTTTTTATGTGTATGGAAGCAATGTGTCGTGCTTCAGATCTTTTATTCGGGTGTGGGTATCCCGCTGGGAAGAGTAGCTTGTTGGTCTTGTGGTTAGGACACTGGCCTCGTGATCCAAAGGTTGCGGGTTCGATCCTCACTCCAGACTAGCAAGTTAGTCCTATTTTCATAGTACAAGCGCTTAGCTTAGTTTGAAAATAGTAAGAATATTGATGTGACACGTATTCCGTGTTCACATCTCTATTTAAAAAAAAAAAAAAAAAAAAAAAAAAAAAAAAAAAAAAAAAAAAAAAAAAAAAAAAAAAAAAAAAAAAAAAAAAAAAAAAAAATTCTTAGGGGGCCTACCCGCGGGGTGTGACTGTTGTGTGCCGGTCTTTCTTTCACTATTTTCATCTATAATCCAGTTGACAAGATTTTTCCTTTTTTTTTAATCTGTTCCTGTAACGTCATAAGCTTGATATCTACCGTGGTTTATGTCTACCGGCAGTGTTTTTTCGGACTAGCGAGTCTTTCTTTTCATTTTTCTCTCAGGGGGTGACTACTGTAACTAGTTTAACTGTCTCTACGGTATTCCCTCACACATACGTAGGTATATCATTTTATCATATATCATTCTATTGTTTTGTATTGTATGGTTTGCTCTTGATGACAGTGAAGCGGTTTTGTGTGGACGCCTCCCCGCGCCGCTTGCACTCATACGAGTTTAAGTAGCGCGGGGAGGATGACAACTTTAGCATTAAAAAAGTGACGAATTGGGTGGCGAAAGTGTAGGGCAGATATGGTAGCAATTAAAACGGCCCTGGGTGTATGGTGGGTCTATATGGGAGACTTTTTAGGGTGGCCCGTGACCTGTATGAGCAGGCTAACGTGATCACTTTACACAACGTGCAACGTTCGGCGATTCCACCGTAAGAACATCCAGACATTATCCATTTTTTTGAAGCTGTATATATTTTATGTTCTTTATCTGTCCTCTTTAAAATATTTGAAGGTACTATACTAGTGACATCTATGGTCATAGCGGTAACGATCCATCTTCCATATATTTTAAAGTATTCTTGTGCATATGATAAATAATTCAAAAGAATATCACATGTTCATTAAAAATAATATTACTCACTTGATATTCCACTTTGAAAATATAGGGGTATCATTATCAGCTGCGAAATCTATGCATACTATGTCATGAATATTAATAGGGGACTGCGTTGCATAAATCATATTTTACAAGAACGAGTTTAATGTGTCGTTTTTCTTACATTTTTTTACAATATTCTCACGAGACGTGGCTGGGGGAAGCAAATGAAACACGTAAAGTTAATTAAAGTTTTTATTCATTTCAATAAAAGACTCGATCTTAACGATTTTTAAATATACCGTCACTAAATGTTTCTTGCATTAATATTTTGTAATCCGTTCTAGAATCTTCGCTGTACTTTTATCACTCTTGAATAACTTTTCACTCGTATACTGATGCGCGATCACTCAGGTTCGCACTAGAAAAATTCTCGCTTGTCGGTAGGTACTCGCGCCGAAAATCCGTCACTCGGTCAAACACGCGCTAGTCAAACTGCACTGCGGTTTTTATCGCCGGTTATGTCGCATTTGTCAAAAGACAAAAAATGACAATGGTGCGCGGTAGCCGGTTGCTCTCTTTTTATAGATAAACTAGCTGTAACCCGTTAAAAATGACCCGTACTCTTACAAGCTGATTCCTAAAGAATAAGTTTTTATTTACTTTTAGCTGACACCCATGAAATAATAATAACGACTTTTATCTGATTTTTGATTTTTTATATGAACATTTTTTTTATATTTCCCCTGCCAGCAGTTAATGATACAAATGGTTCGCGTCTTTGCTACGTCCTATATGTACTGTATTTTTTACAGGTCACGTTCATGCGGTGGTGGCAGCATCGTTGCCGCCTTAGGATTTGCTGGCTCGGGGTTCAATCTCAATCTCCGGTCGTTTAATTTGTTTTTTTAGCCGTGAATTTGATCGGAATTACGCACGCTACACGAATTTACGGACAGACAACGAAATTATTGTTTGATGATGTCGCGTCGCGATGGTCCGAGAATTCACGAGGTTAGCTCAATAATTTCTTCTAATTCTATACATCAATTCTTGTTACAATATTAACATGATTTTTTTAAAATTAAATTCATGCATTAAGTAAAGCATTGAATAAATAATTTAATGAAACTAATTAATATACCTCGGACTACTGACAGACACACTCATTAAATTAACGTAGAACTAGAAATACCGTAAATAAGACACGCAACTAGAATTATGTAGCACAAGCATAAACTCTCTACGCCATCTTGAATTCAAGGAAAACTAGAAATACTTAAACTTATACATAAAAGATAGCTAACGGTAAAATGAGAAACAGGATAAAGTCAAAATAGCGAAAAAAACCTATCGAAGTGGAACTCAGAATGAATAAATCAACACATAATTCAGCTTGACAACCAAGATTTGAAGATGAGAACATTTAAGAATGTACTAAAATCTACCATAACACAATTGCAAACCTCGTGTCAATAAAGAAATACATCGGATATAATCAGTGACAGCAACAACGATAGAATATTGCATGCCAAGTCCAATGGAGGTTAAATAGGTAATCTTCGTATTAAAACATACCTATCATGGTATTTACACATCGTGAAATGGTATTTTTATTACAATATTACTAAATTATTACGCATATTATAATCATATGCATTTTTACCAATATCGATTCACACAAGCTTTGGGCTCGTATCTGCTTCTCTACAGAGATGTGACTTATCTAAGATACAAGTATTTGAAATACAGATACAAGATACAAAATACGTATTTTCATCTTGCATCTAAAATACTTATTTGAATATTCATCTTGTATCTTGTATTTAAATACATTCTTTTGGTATCTTAGTATTTTGTGAATACTAAGATTACTAAGATACTTTTTTCCAATGATGTACCTATAATGAGACCTCATCGAAGAAAAATGAGCGACAAAATGTTTGAAGAACTGGTTTTACTGAAGTCTCAATTAAAACCTTAAAGATATAATATTTTATCTTGTCACATTTGCGTGATCAACGCGATTTATTCGTAAATTAATCCACGTAAAAAAATAAAGTAACATTCAATAAAATGTATTTTCTACAAAAGGATTTTATCTTTAAAAAGTATTTGGAAGATACGTATTTTGTATCTAGTATTTCAGATACCATGTCGGAAAGTTATTTGTATCTACTTGATTTTAAAGTACCTTGCATTTTGTATTCCAGATACTTTGTATAGGGTGTCTTGTACATCACTGCTTCTTATCAATTTTTTTTCCATTCCATTCCAGAAAGTTATTTGTATCTAGTATTTGAAATACTTGATTTTAAGTATCTTGCATTTTGTATTCCAGATACTTTGTATAGGATGTCTTGTACATCAGTGCTTCTCTATGAGATTATCAATTTTTTTTAGTTCTACTGGCATATTCTAAGTGATTATGTAATTCGAGCATGCGCCAACAACGAAAAATGTCTACGAATTTGTTTTCAAGGTGAATTTAATGCATAGTTATTCCTGTGGGTCCCTTCAAATAAAACTTCGTGATGTCTCGTTTGTCTTGGTATATTATACGATACCACTTTGTATCGTTTTATTAGAATTATTTGTTCTTTTTCTTAACGGACATTCTTTTGTCGCTGAAGCACCATAATATCGTTGTTGCTATTGTTTATATAGGTATAACGTAATGGTTTATTTGTGTTGTCCAAACATCCAGCTCTACGTATCAAGGCTTTCTGCCTAGTTCTGATAATGTTGGCACTGCACCTACTAGATTAATGTATTTAGCCATAACCTATCCGTCTGGTCCAGCAAAAGAATTCTTCAGCGATGGTGGCTTTCTTGGGGCTTGGGTTACGCGACCCGTCATTCAGACTAATTAAAAAAAATGCTTCAGATGGCTCCGAAGAGTTTTGATTAGGTGTCGTCATCATCAAAGCGATCAAGACTGCTCTGCCAGAAGTACAACAGGGGAAAATATATTTAAAAAATATTACGCTTGTTTACCAGAAAATACCGGGTCAGGTAGCGCACTAGTACACCTTTTTCCCCAAACGGTACCATGAGAAAGATCTCGCCCGACCTACAAATAAATGATGAAACGAAATGCAACCTAAGATCACAACTTGCTTGAATGCTTTCTACACTCAGGTTGTCTGACGTGTAACGCCGAAACCGGTTAGTCGGTGACGAAACATTCCCATCAGAGCACGCGGGGAACAGTACATTCGGCGGATAACTGTGTCTGCTGGGAAACGGGTTTCGGTCCAGCTCCGTGTGTGGGTCAGTGATGGCTTCTCGATTTTATTTTCGACGCATCACGTTGTCATCTGGGAAGATTCTCATTTTAAAATTTTAACAAAAAGACTTTATTTTAATGTCCTTATACCGCGTTTTTTAGTTCCTTTCGATACGAGCAGTCCTTCGTGTGTCTTAAATCTAGTACCATGTTTATGTAGCATTCGATACTTGTACGTATTGCCTATTGTAGATACCTTGTTACTAATTTATACCATAACTACCTGTTCGTACACGGTGCTGCACAGGTTGAGGATTAAGTTAAAAAGGTTCCAATGTTTTGCAAAGCCTCTAAAAAAACATGTTTCCATGTAATGTAGACGGGTCTTAAAGAATTAACAACAATAATTAAATACAAGATACAATAAGAAATAACTATAAGAATGCGATATTAAAGGCTTTTATGAATCTAGGAATAATGTCGTTTAAAACGATAAGTTCGGAAGCACACTTTCTCATTGGTTCAAACGCTTCATTTAAGCAAAGACAACAAACCTAATATCATAAAAAAAAATTCGATATACGAACATTTAGATATAGATAGGTATATCTAAATGTTTATCAATATTGAAAGGGTAGGTACCGGCGCCTTTTTTTTCAAATAATTTGTGGGAATTCGAATGGAACGTTGTGTCAAAATTTCAAAGCAATAGTTGAAGAACTTTAGGAGATTTAAGATATTGGACAATCGAACATTTACATTTTTATTTATATTAATAAAAAGTAGGTATATAAAAACAAAGTAAGTATACAAAAACATCATCGTATTTGAATGCAACGTTGTGCTAAATTTTCAAAGCATCGGTAAAGAATCAACATTTACATTTTTATTTATATAGATTAAATTTAAATTTTTCATGCTGCATACATGCTGCATTAACCCGGAATGCAAACAATTAAAATGAAGAGAAATAATTTTAAATTGATTAATTACAGTTATATGAGGTGACTTTGCACGCGTAATTTTAGTTTTTACGCATTAATTGATATGCCCACAAAATGAGACCATTTAGAAAGTAAAGCGTCATAATTCTCTAGCATGTAATTTTCTACACAGCACACATCCTTGTGGGAAATCACACGAGCCTTAGAGTATATACAATCCATAGAGACCATATTATTTCGAAACTTGTAAGAATTTTGTTATAAGAGGCGTGGTCATTCGGTGAGACTGGACAATTCATTTCTAACACGTGTTTGTAATTTCTTGCTAAATCAGGGCTACCACTAATGTACGATTCTCTGTGAATTCTCTTACAATAAAGTAGCAATAAATGATAATGCCTTTTATATGTGGGTACATCTATTTATTTTAATTTATTTTATTACAATTTTAAATATCACCACAACAATAATTATATAAGGTACTGCAATAATAATAATTATAATCGAGGATTATTTATACCATATCAAACATAAACATTTAGATATCTGCATTTGTACAAATATTTAGAAAATTACGTTATTTACATAATATACATTGTTTGTATATACACATAAAATACATTGTTTGAAAAAACAATATGATGAAGTACATTAATGGAATTAATAATAAATATAAAATTTTAATATAGTACGCTATTGATTTTGGAAGATAATTAATCTGTTGAAATGTTGTCTCACTCTGACGGTAGGTTGTACCGCTGATTTGATCAGAAAGTGTAGTAGCCTGACATCTAAATATTTAGAAGCAACTGCCTTAATTAGGTGAACAGTATGGTTCTCCAGCGGTGACTGGTCTAGCATGTGAGAAAGTAATATATTAAAACAATCTACAGTTGGGAATATTTTTAAGACCCTGTTGACTAAATATTCTAATGAAAAGTGAGGATTCATTCTACATACTCATTGTATATACTCTAAGACACGAGCGGTGTTATCGGCATGTACCATCTAATGCTTGACATATAAACTTTGTTTAGAAATTGTAGAGACAAACAATATTCAATAATTGACCCAGCATGTGTACGTTTTGAATTACTAAATACACATGTTAATTTTTACCAAAGTTTTTCTAATCGTCAAATATTAATTACTCTACGACTTCAATTAAGTTTCATTCAACTTCAATTCAAAAGCGATGTGTCCATTAATAATTTTATACATTAGTCAGAAGTAATATTATCACGGGATCGTAGCCATGGGGGACAAATGAAACACTTGATATTAGTTGAGGCGGCACATTCACTGCAAATGCATATTTCGGCTTTTTTGCGAAAATTAGAGTTTTTATTATTAATTTATCAGAATGTATATACTCCAATTTGCAATGCAATCCAAGACTGCAATTTTATAGCGATAACTTAGACAGAACCTTTGTTCTTATATTAAAAAACTGAACATTATTTGCAAAAATTAAGAAAATATAAGCATTAATCGACAGGCCGCGGACAAAAAATTCATATTTAGTGTCTTGGGCGAGATTAATTTTTACTGAATATTCATTTGTGCGCAGAATATGTTTTCTTATGTATTTAAAGCTAGGCATTATGACGAATAAACTTTACTGAAATAAATAATAAATGTTCAATGTTAATAAAGTTGTAATTTTTTAAATTTGCAAATTAATTTTACGTTTTTGATGATTTTCAAACGATTTTTTCATATAAAGAGATGATTTAAACAATATATTGTATCTACTCGTGCACCTTGAGACTTCAAGCGTTATTTAAAAGTTACCTTATTTTATTAAAAATACTTTAATTAATATGTAAAAAAAAAATTCGAAAGTATTAAATATGTCAACAAATAACTCGGTTTTAAAATCAGATTCCGTGTGCCGTCGGGAGTTTTCGAAATCGGTCCCTTCGGGGGCCGATTTCCTTTTTCATAAAAAATCACTGTCAAAAATGTTTTTATAGCAAATTTGACATTAGTTGGAAGTATTACTATATTATACTATCGAAAGCAATTGATGTCTCCCATGTGATAAGGTTTTATTTGAATTTGTCGAACGGTTTCACTGTTTCGAGCCTTGGGGTGCGTCACTTCTTCCGTTTTGCGATGATCAGTTCAGCCTGGACAATTCGAGATTCTATACGAGTCAAGAAAAAGACTGTACGCGTAGACTGTAATTTTTTTTCGTTGTTATGTTGCTCTCTTAATTTATTGTCGCTGTTTCGTTGTGTTGGTGTTTACGGGTGTAAACAGCAATGAAACGATATGCCTCGTACACACGTATTATACATACTTACTCGATTGTCTTTCTTAAATAAAAAGAACTCTACCTTAGCTCTGCCTCTCTACCTTCTCAATTTATGTCATGTTTTGACATAATCATCAAAAACACAGTTTTGAATAAATTTTCAAAATGGTTCATAGATTCTCAATCCGCTCTCACGCCGTGACCCACAAATTTAGTCATAAAGGTGTGTATCTCAATTTATTTTGCAGAAATTTCGCTATTTTGTCTCTATATAGAGCTTTAATGGTGTTGTCATTCATTTGAAATTACGAACAGCAGTTTCTAAATTATAATTAAACAAATATAGCCATCTTAAAAATCTTAATACGCAATGCGGTATATGCTGGCACAAGCACGGTACTCATACATATGCATTTCTTGTATATAGGTTGATTAAATTAGAGTTGACAAATCAATTAAGTAAAAGTAAATTACCAATATTCTTATTTCGAGAAGGGTGATGATGTTGATAATCCGAAAGTGTGACATATCTGTAAGATGCATACGGCTTTGCACTTCTGTGTAATATAGAACGGCTGATAGACGGAATCTATAGGATCTGAATAAATCATTGTTTAGTCTAGAAAAGTGTTTTAATATAAACAACCAACACACAATATCCACTCGGTGCCTATTTTTGATTCACGGACAGAAACGATCCGTCAACGAAGCCGCATGCCAATTTGCGAAGCCATGAATATTAAACTTTTTTGATATCTGCGGTTCGCGATCTATATTTATGATTTCAGAATTGAAAAAGTTTTAAAGTGATTAGCTAAACTCCTCAGTTTTGCAGCACGTGCTGTTCCGCCGGCCTTCGGTCTCGTTCCGTAGCCTTGGCCCTTTTCAGCGGCCGGTGGTCTCTTCGCATCTGGGAAATTAACCGGTTTCGTGGTTTACTTATCGTATCAGACAACTGTACTTGACCCTTATCGGACTACCAGGGTTCACTGGTCTTCATACGTCCATTTCTATAGCTTCGTTGGAAGAAAAATAAATTATGGATACGAGAAAATATTTAAGAATCTCTAGATTATCATTAAAAAAATACGTTGAATAAATAACTAAGAAAATTGACAAAAAAGTAACACTCATGGGAAAAATAATACTGAAATTGACTCAAGAAATAGCCATATTAATTTATTAATCAATATTAATCAGTTCTACTACTTTTTTTCAATTGATTCAGCAACATTGTAGATTGACATTTTAAAAAATATATTGATTACATTATTTCTATACATCTACTTCTTTTACTTGATTAATTACACCAACATTTTGGTGTAATTATCGTATTTTCCTTCCTTCCACGAGTATTTCTCTCCTTCCGTTTAAGAAAGACAGTCGAATTGGTATGTGTAAGCCGTGCGTACGACGAACTATGTTTCGTTGTGTTGGTGTCTATACCCGTAAACACCTACACAACGAAACAATATGCCTCGTACGCACAGCTTACACATACACTAATTCGATTGTCTTTCTTAAATGGAAAAAGGTCTACATGATGGAATCGAATAGGTGCGGATTTTCTTAATATTTGAAAAGAACGCATCATCACCACTAAAATCGACTTCATTTACAACAAAACTTCGCGAAAATTTCTTGAAAAAGAAAAAAAATTGAACATTTTACCATCCGCGAAAACGCGAATACCAAGGGTAAAGAATATTTTTTCAAAAATGTTTTTCAACCATATTTATTTGTCATTTTAGAGCAATCAAACTTGTTGCTATCGGAAGTCAATTAAAAATTTACTAAGCACTTTTTGACGGTCCGCCCTTGCATTAACGGCCTACCCACTACCGGATTAACTACCGTAATCAATCTACGCATCGAATCGAGGGCTGTACCTAAATAATTTTACCTGCGTGTTTGATTGAGATACGGTTGACACTTATTGACTTTTAATGATGAATTATCAATTAATCGTAAAATATACGGGAAACTAGTGGAATAAAATAACGGCTTCTTTGTCAAGGTAGCATGAAATCAATTGTGATATGAAATGAAATAAATATTATAGAAACTAGCTGTAACCTGTCAAAAATGACGGAACGGTTCGCGTCTTTGCTAAGCCCTAGTGCATATTTATAGCCTCTTTTTAGCGATCTACGGAGAGGCGGCCGCAGCAACATGCGTTAATCGGGCGGTTCGGATTTGGCGGCCCAAGGTTCAAGCCCCATCTCCGAACGTTTTTTTAGGCGTGAATTCGAACGAAGTTTCTGACGAGTTAAGATTGTTATTACGGTCGTTAGACATATTTAACTGTAACTGATTGCGGATATTTTGTACGAACCGTATGTTTTTCCGAGAAACGATTCTCGACGTTTCTTTGAATTCCTATTCATCATTGTAGTCATCAGGAGGACGACCTTTACCCGCGGAGGTAGAGGGCGTCCTCCCGATGACGTTGAATGAGATTTCAACGAAACGTCGAGAATCGTTTCTCGGAAAAACATACGGTTCGTATAAAATATCCGCAACCAGTTACAGAAATTACTGACGTTACACGAAGTTACGGAGACAGACAGACGGACGGACGGACGTGTTTGATGAAATGCCCTTTTGTTCATTTGTGTCCAATTTCTCGTATATAGATACTTTCTCATGGGACTTCAATAATTTGTTTTAATTTGTCTTAATTTACTAGATGACTTCGCACTCATCTGCAATGACGTGGAAATGACGTTGGAAATGGCGAATTATTAAATATACGCTGCACAAATGCGTTAAAACACATTTGCATCGCTGACGTTGCGAATGCAGTGCAATTAGTAGGTATTGTGTTTTGTATAATGTATTAGAAAACCGACTCCGTCAGTGTCCACGTCGACTCACCCCGATAGGGAGCACCGATAGGTCTGCGCCTTGACCTGTATTCAATTGTATGCACGACCTATATGCCCTTTTATGCCCTTTATATGCACATGGGAAACAACAAATTTACACGCCATATTGTAACTGTAGGTAAATCGAGGAGAGGTTGCTATGTTGTGTGTTAATTACATTGCGCCTTGATTTATACATGGCTGAAATCAGGAATTTGGAATAAGTTTTAGATTTTTTTGTATTAATTTTAAAATAGTAATATCTATTCATTGAATTTATTCAAGTGGAAATTTATCAACTATGTAAGAAGGGTTGTAAAAACCACAATACAAAAAATACAATATTTTTTAAAATAAAAATTCTTAAAATATAAATTGTAATGTAAACAAACTGACAGAATTTGCGATAATTTTAATATATTTAAGATAATCGTTTAGTTTGTAATGTTATTTTAAAAAAGACTGGTAGACCTCTTTCCACGAGAAAGACAATCGAATTAGTATGTGTAAGCCGTGCGTACGAGGCACATTGTTTCGTTGTGTTAGTGTTTATACCCGTAAATTTTGAGAAGACTTATGAATAATACCACATTCCAAAACACTTCTCCGATCCTAGACTTCTTTCCGTTAATGGTCATAAAAAAGCCTCCTCACTACGCGGGTCCTTGCCCTAACCGAATAGACTGACAAAATTCGGTATTATTTAAGTGAATTATAAATTACTGGCTATATAACCCATCAAAAATGACGTTCTTTTATTATATTTTTTGGCCGCCAGTTAAGGCTGTGAGGACAGCGCTATCTGGAGTAGCGTAACGTCTTGATAACGTTACTGATGGTTATTAGACCTGGCATGTTTGAGGCATGGGCATGGGCCATCTCAAACAAGTGTTTGAGGATGGCCCCGTCAAAAGCGCAACAACCGTAGAACTTGTATGAGAAGATGTATGAATGTGGCCGAAGCAAAAGTGGTGTGCCAGGATAGAAGAGTGTGGCGTTCAATCCTCTCTGCCTACCTCTGCTGGGAAACGGCGTGATGGTTAGTTAGTTAGTTAGTTAGTTATTATTAAATACAGAATTATGCTTTTTTTGCTTCTTATAGCTCATCATTATTTGTGCCATCTATTAGCGTTAGTGACGAACACTATTACACAGAGAATTATATATTTTGATTAATGATTAGTTACAATGTTGAAAACGAAATGAGATCAGCTACTAGATTCTAGTTACGGTTACGGATAGACATTCGAAATTATTATTATTAGGGATTCCTAATGATGACAGGGATTGCTACTCTCGAAACTATAGTGGTGATAAAGAACTCAAATATTTGTGTGTAGTACAGTGTTTAAGGGGTTAAACCACCCTGGGGGAATAAGAATTGATAGAAATCGGGTGATTTTTTACAGAGAGGTGATTAATTATTTCATTCTTTTATTGGCGCTTATTATTTCGTTATTTTATTGGCTCTTATTGACTATTATTTTATTGAAAATTTTTTGAAAAGAAATACGTAATATGGTCGCGTTATGTCTATTTCCGTAGAACTCCTCCTCCGTGACTGACAAGCAACTTTCTCCAGTTACAATGTAGCATTTCTGATTAGGAAATGATCTTTTTTTTGTAAAATTGAGATCAATTTCAAGAAGAAAAAAATGCACAAAAAATTTTTTAACGATTTTTGTAAAAAATGAGTTATCTTATAAATCGAATTAAAAATACATACGCCACAATGAGTATGATCTTCTATTCTATCTCGAACAAACGTGCCCCGGGGAAAGTTGTAAGTCAGGCAGGAGGAGTCTACGTACATACATAACGCGGCCATGTAACGTTTTTTTTTCAAAAATTTTTCGGTAAAAAACTGTTAATCAACTCCTTGTGAAAAATCACCCAATTTTTACTTCCTTTGTTTTAACTCGTAGCGTCTGCTTGCTTGCTTGTCTGTCGAAAAAACTTCGGATCTGTTTTTAACCCTTTTCCCGTGATCCAATCGAGCTGAAACTTTGCAGGCAGACTCGTGGCGACGATAAAAATGATCTAAAAAATTTTCGTTTAATAAAAATTAATAATTATAGTATAATTTAGATTTTTCGAAATTTTTTATTACTCCCTTTCGTAGCGTCGCTGACTTGAGCCCAACGCGTAGGTTAAGCGCCAAACCTGTGTCCACTAGTAAATGAGAAAGGGAGTATAACAAAAACTTGGTTTTCATGGGTTAGTTTTTTACCTAAATTTTACTCTCGCTGTGGGTGGTTTAACGAGCTGATCATTTACAAAATGCGCGCCCCGCTGACACAAAAAAAACGCGCCTTAGGTAAGGTCAATCGGACGGAACACGATTCCGGTGAACTTGACTGAAGGGCCGGGCGACCTGTCCCAATCTATCGAGCGTCTCGGCGGCGGCGTATTTATAGCCGATCACGCACGGGCCGGCGGACCGGTCGCCAGTTGGCCGGTTATAGCCGCGAGCCGAGTACTGTTACCGCCGTCCACCGGGCCGTATTGTTTATGGTACAAGTGGACCGCATGTGTGCCGGCGCGGCTACTGACCTGGTCACCTCGCGCCCGAGTGAGTATCACTCACCCACCGGAGAAGAGAGAATAGGCATGGTGACAGATTTTGATGTAACCTTCCGTAATGTAGGTACGCGTCCACTGTTACCGAAAATAACATTATTTAAGTAATCAACTAAGTTTTCACGCGAATACTTAATTTTTAATTCCGCGCAAAAACGCCCGCAGCTGTCATTTCGTCTACGTGACGTCAATAGGGAGTGCAATCCCGATCCCGTGAGGTCGGGATCCCGCGAGATCTTGAGGCATTTTACGGGATCAATCCCGAACCGAAAAATCGGACGAGATTATCGGGTTATCGGGATTGATCAGCATTTTTTATGTTTTGTATGTTTAATTGTATATGTCTATAGAGCTTTTAGTAGGTACTTAAAACTTATGTTCATGTCACATTCAAATAATGAAAATAGCTTTGAATAATATTTGATATATTTTATCAACCTAACATAGTAATAAAAACTACTACTAGTTAGTACACTACATTGACTGATTGATTCTTGGAAAAACGCCTACAAAAAATTTAATGCAATGATTAATAATGAACATTTTATAAAAATTGCTGATATAAAAATGTAAGGCATTATCGTTAATTGCTATTCAGCTCTATAAACAAAACAAAAACACAAAAGTATTCGGGATCCCGATCCATAGGGATCCCGCGGGATTGGAAATTCTAATCTCGAGGGATCCCGCAAGGGCAATCCCGACTCGGGATTGCATTCCCTAGACGTCCAGCCTAAGTAAACATTGCATTGTGTCTATGGCAACAGTTCAAAGACGCGGTGATGATTACTTAGGCGTGACGTCATTCGCTCTGACCGGTGTTTCAATTAAAATGACGGATTGCACAATTTTATACGTTTATTTTGTTGAATGTCTTATTAATCCCAATGTGCATATTAAGACTGGATATTTTTTTGGAATCTGAATTTTTCTTAGAATAAACTGACACATCATTTATTTTTGAGCGTATAAAAAAATTAAAACGTGGCGTTTGTAAATTTATTGTATATCTTTCTAAAAATAAGATTTTCGTCAGTGAACCATTTTACCTTATTACTTAATTTACAAGACGACATTAAGTCAACTCAATTTTAATACCTACTCTTTTTAGACTAGAAGTCATGCAAGTTTTGCCTTGGAAACTGCAGTTACCAACTACGTATTTAATTACCCACTGCAAAGGCTTCCTAGACTAGCAAACAGATGCGATCAACTTGGCGTTTTTGCCACCAACTTTATAATATTAAACATTTTTTAAAAGGTGTATTGAAAGTCTACTAGTATTCGCCCTGTTAGACTTAAATAAGTGGAATATATTTCAGTTGTTTATGGGTTGAGATAATGTGTAAAACTATTGTGTAATTTTTTAATTATATTATGCTTTTTTAACTTGTGCTTTATATATACTTTATACTTTCTTTCTACTTTATATATAAATATATATTTTTAAAATTTTTTGTTATATTATGCTTTCTCTAAGCTTCTGCTTTTGTTATATACTTTCTTTTTACTTTATATTATATTTATTTGTATTTTTTATTTATACAGTAGATACATGTTTTTTTATAATAAATTGATTCTATATTATAACATTTTTACAGACATTATACTCCCCATAATACGAGCCAATGTTCGAGCTTATGGGAGGAGTATTTACAAGCTAAATTAAAGTATAAAATATGAACTAAAGAATTAAAGTATAAAGTATAAAAAGAAGAACTAAAGAATTAAAGTATAAAAGAGACATGTGGGCAATGTTACAATTCATCGTTGTCCAAAATCAAGGATTTGACTTCTTTCTTAAAATGTTCGTATTTTGGAATGTTCCTTTCTTGAAATTTGTTTTGCGACAACAGTGTATTGTACCATTTAACTCCCAAGTGTGTATAATGATGTTGTGCCATGGTGGTTCTTAAAGATGGTATCTTTATTTGTCCCTTTGTTTTATGTATATGTATCTTTTAGTATTATGGTACTGCTATGTATTTGCTATCCAATTTATATTATAATATTTTCTTGTTTGTATTATTTCTCGGAAAATCACTATGTGTTGTTAAAAGTATTAATTCATTTAATAATGTACTGTTTACCTTCTTGTTTGTTAAGGCCTTGAAGGGCGTTAATTAATAAATGAATAAATAAAATGTACTTTGGCGCGTAGCGGAATAGCCCTTCTACTGCTACGGTTGTTGACCGATCCCTCCGGCCTTGACACGAAAACCTGTCTGCGGAGCTTTTGTAGGGACACGCCCGAACACCGTCCGCCGCCGCGCGCTTGCAAAACACGAACGCCGAGCAACGAGGTGACGAGCGTTCACTCGGCGCGTCAATCACGCCGCACTCGCAGACATTACATTTCTGCCGAGTGCCGAAGCGCCGTCAGTCGAGCGCGGCGTGGGCGGCGGCCGTCTTGTCGCAACGGTGAAATCACGCCGCGGAGAACGCGCCCTACAGCAGCGCGGTCGGAGCATTTACACAGCGATTTTCACACCTCGTGTACGCGACGTTGCCTTTTTTGTAGATTGGCTCGCACTCGCGTGGTTCCGCGGCTAGACGATTCGCGTGTCAAATTTGATTCGGCGCAAACGGGGGTGAATTGTTTCGCTCGTTATTTCGCTGCGTTGCGGTTCGGAACGTAGCTTTTTGAGGTCGTGTCGTGAATGAGTGAAAAAAGATGGAGCTTCCTTTGTTCTCTGGTGGGCGGGAAAATTCCAATATTAACGGTACTCGGCACGTGAAGTATTACATTATTTTGTTTGAACGAGAAAGGTGTTTTTTTTACATCTTGCGGTAGGCTCTTGTCACAGAAACACGATAATTAGGCCGTTATGTTTTAAAATGGCGTCGGCTGGTGCGCATTTTCGCTTGCTGTCGAGTTTTAACCCAGAATTTACCATGGAAACTGCTTTAGAAAAATACTCTCACTTTTACTTTGTATTTAAGATTAATTTAAATAATCTTGCTGTTCCCGTTATCCCCCGTGGTGACGAATTGGTGAATAAGACAAGATATAGGTACGTAATACAACATTGAATTTTGAAAATAGGTTCGACCTTTCTGGCCGATATTTCGGATCCCGTTGCAGGGTCCACCATCAGGGCAGGGCCT
Organism: Agrypnia vestita; assembly: GCA_016648135.1. Lineage (NCBI taxonomy): Eukaryota > Metazoa > Arthropoda > Insecta > Trichoptera > Phryganeidae > Agrypnia > Agrypnia vestita. Next base: position 73,084 of record JADDOH010005059.1, read on the forward strand.
CAGTCCCGAAGATTTACCCTGCAATGGGATGCGAAACGTCGGCCAGAAAGATCGTAGAAACACAGCAATATAACCCATAAAATACAAACCAGAAGACAAGGAATTTTATTTTTATGTAGGTACTTTATTAATTACGCATTTTCGACGTTCTCTATGCAGTAATATTCGTCATTAACACTACCAGATGGCACAAACATACTACGATTTCGCGATTATTTTATTTTTTGTTAAAGTTACAATTTAATGAAATTGGCATTTTGTGTAAAACTGAATAAAATAAAGAAGAATTTCAATAATTAGAGATCCATAGGTCACTTGGGTTATCAGAAACGGTGAGTTCGTTCGGGCACATGTCATTTGGACTATTATTATTATGGGGATGGGGGATGATGGGGAGTATGAGATTAAGTGAGTTTATGTTTATACAGTTTTCCAACGTTTTTTCGCGATTTTTTTTTAATTAGACGTTTAATTGACGTTTGTATTTGATATAATACTTTAAAAAATAAGAAAAGGAAATTAAAGTGATGTAATACTTTTAAAGGGTAAGGATAGGAAATTGAAATGCTCGTCGAAAATCATGTATGCATGTTTGGGGCTGTGTGGTCAATCCCGTTTTCTTTTGGTTCTGGTACGAGTGGGAGATACTGTCGAGTACTTCCTTCGAATCGATGAAGATACCTATGCAATTACTTGATTTGTTCAAATTACTTTGTATAATGATGGATGTTTTGCGGTTGCGTCTTGTGTGCATATTCCCCCGGTGAACCCGAATGGATTCTCATTTATTGTAGAGTTGACTTTTGTTATTGAATTGATAGCCTCTTTTTGACTGCTTATTCGAAAACTTTCGATATATTAGATAAATAGTATATTACCTAATTATCGCGCACAAGAATCTTAATTCTTTTTGGTGAAATATAACATATAATAATTAATAGATAATATTTGCTAGTTGTCATTGTTATAAAATAAATCATTTGTATTATCTATTGAATAAATAAAAAATAAAAATGTAGCACTATGAGAAAGGGTGGTCATTAGGCGATCTCAATGATATTTTAGGCAAAGGAACCATTTTAGCAAGAGAGTGGTTTGTTCAGCTTAGACGACAAGTCAGGAAAGGTTCCATCTGCGGATTTTGATGAGCAGGCCCCTCTGGCGGCTATGGAAGAGGACGAAAATTGTAGCATTAGAATACTGGACGCTGGATACTCTTCGCCCGCAGAATCGATCGTCTTCCAAGCAAATAGGAAGCACTTATTGACGTTGATGGTGATTACGCCCCCTGATTGATAATCCACACATAGAACTCGACAAATTGTCACATTCCATCGCAACAATTGCAATACTAACTATCAATCAAATTCTGTGATACACAGAATATTGGGAACTTGTAATGAATATGGTTGCATGATTGACATTTTCGTCGACAGTCTGGAGAAAGTAAAGTTCACACTTAAAGAGGCAATACTGCTTCGTTACTGACTTCAGCTGTTAATATGTAATGGTGGGTAATATATATTTTTCGTACACATTGCTGCTTTGTACTTTATATTTTAAATTTTTGTACTCATGTTTTGGTGCTATTCCTGGTACTTTTAATAATTTGCTACTTGTAATTTATATTGTTTAATGTATGTTCTTTTTAATTTTATGATATATTTTTTTATGTAAAAGCCTATACGCATTGCTGCTCGTTACCTACTCTACATTTTTAATTTTTATACTCATGATTTGGTGCTATTCCTGAAACTTTTAATGTATGTGCTTTTTGAAATTTATTTTATACTCTTTATGTAAAAGCCTAATGGGCGTAAACAAATAAATAAATAAATTGTGCTTAATAGGTTTTGAGTTCGTTACGACGTAATTTTGAAAAATGGCAGACAATTATGCACCGACCTAATAAATGGATTGCGCGTTTTTATTCTCACCAGATCGATAATCAATTTAAAATAAGACTCTCAAGGAGACGTCTCGTCGGTCTCGGCTATTTCCGTCTGCCTGTGTCTCTCGTGGATCTCATTTATCGCGCATGGCATAGGCTTTTCATATAAGATTTGAGTCTTTTCGTATTACGCGGGAGGGGCGTATCCGTAAACTTAACACAACGAAACAATGCGCGTATTACGCACTGTACCCACACTAACTCAATTGCAAGCTTATATGAAGAGACCTATAACCAGGCCTACAACACTTTTCTAAGGGGTGGTTGTTTCAACATGGATTAAAATTTAAACTGCCAATCTAGTTTAGCGATTTTTGACATCTGTCATCAAAATCAGTTTTAATTTTTTTTACATTGTAGTAACGATGTCGGTAACGACTTACTCTATAAACAATCCAAGAAACAGTACTCCAGATACGTCATCTACCTACCTATCTTATCATCTATCCTCTGACGTATAAATATAAAGTTATCAAAACCCGATGTTGAATAGAAAACAAATTTACTGTCAACAATGCCTAACGTATTATTTGAGGTTTCAGTAAATTACTTTTCCCGTTAAGGAAATACTGTAGAATCGGTTGTTCGTTAAAAAAATCTGTGGCATCCTACAAAATATTGCACATTTCGACGCTACAATGTCGGAAAATTGAATAAAAATTATTTCGATGACAGATGTCAAAAATGGCGCGCCGTGCGCACGCGCGCCGGCTCGATGAGATCCGCAGTTTAAAATGTCGTCACCAACTATAATTAAGAAAATTCAGCCGGCCCCAAATCGTCTCCACCATCGGAGTCACTGCAGTGGCTATAAATATATAGTAGACCTCTTTCCATTTAAGAAAGACAATCTGATTAGTTTGTGTAAGCCGTGCGTACGAGGCATATTGTTTCGTTGTGCTGGTGATTATACTCGTAAACACCAACACAACGAAACAATGTGCCTCGTACGCACGGCTTACACATACTACTTCGATTGTCTTTCTCAAATGGAAAGAGGTCTACTTGTTTGTGCAAACAGAGTCAGAAATGTGATATGTACGTGCAAAGTTGAGCACAATATTTTGAATACTGAACTACTTTGGCAAAAAGAAAACGTTGTTTCAAGTAGACATTGTAATTGTACACCTGGTAAATTGATCGATGAGGTAACTTTTAGATTGGCGAGTCCATTACGATTTTTGTATCGAGCTTTCTTGATATTATCTTCTACAAATGAATGAATTTGAAACTCAAATAAATCCAACGAAAATTATAACAATATATACTCGTGTATGTAGATATGTTCTAAGAACATCTATGTATGTCCATTAAAATATACGAAAGATTCTCAGATTCGAAGATTTATAGAACTTTTAAATTCGATAAAGTGTATATGCTCTTCCTTGCATTATGTAGAGTGATCACTTAAGCCAGCTCATACAAGTTGTAAGCCCTGGGCCATCGTGTAAAAAGACTTACACACATGTTTTATAGGTTCGTCTCTAATCTCTATTAACCAACAAATATTTTTTGTATTTCTAGACGTGTTTTATATATACATTTTTCTCTAGGTCCTTTTAAAAAAAGGTTTTATGAACAATCGCAGTTTTGTAACTTATCACTTTCCATTTCGCCGTTTCCCGCTGGGGTAGGCAGAGAGGATAGAGCGCCACAATCTTCAGGTCTGGTACACAACTCTCGCCTCATCCACGTTCACACATCTTCGCTTGGTTGCTGAGACAGGACCATCTTCCGGTATCTGGTTAATCTGGTCAAGCCGCGTCGTCTCAAAAAATTTCAACTCTGATAGATGACATGTTGAACTACATCCTCAGTCTATTTTTGAGTTTCTGAGCTGAGATATCAGGTCGGGATATCAATCGCACCTTTCAATATTGTTATTTTATTCATATACATATTAGGTCCTTACATATGAAATTCACGTTTTGCCGTACTGGCAAATTTGATCTCAAATATCTTCTCTTTGGTTAGGAATTCCAAATCCAAATTTATACAGCTATTTACTCATGTATTTGTGTTTTGAAAATTATAATTCATTTGTTTTTTCCTCAATTGTTTTTTTCTTTGCGTCACTCAGTTTACAAAATGAAAAACTTGAAATATCGCGTTATTTACGAGTACGAGTTCCACCGTAGCACCAGGCTGCAGAAACGGCTCGAAGGATTAATGATGTGTATGGCGACGGTGCCGCAAAAGAAAACACAGTGCGTTTTTGGTTCCAACGTTTTCGTTCTGGAAATTTCGACCTGCAGAACAAGCCCCGTGGACGGCCGGAGACCAAAGTTGATAATGAAGAATTGAAGGCTATTGTGGAAGCGGATCCATCGCAAACCACATCCGAGTTAGCTGCAGGCTGCGGTGTTAGTGATAAAACTGTTTTAATCCACTTGAAGCAAATTGGTAAGGTGAAAAAGCTTGAAAGGTGGGTACCTCACGAATTGAGTGAAGCAAATCAACAAACGCGCGTTGACTGCTGCGTTGCATTACTCAACCGGCACAATAATGAAGTGATTTTAAATCGAATCATTACCTGTGATGAAAAGTGGATCCTGTACGATAATCGGAAGCGCTCATCGCAATGGCTGAACCCTGCCGAACCAGCCCAACCATGCCCCAAGCGAAAATTGACTCCAAAAAAGTTACTTGTGAGCGTTTGGTGGACTAGTGCTGGTGTCGTTCACTACAGCTTTCTTAAATCTGGCCAGACGATTACGGCAAATGTCTATTGTCAGCAACTGCAAACCATGATGGAAAAGCTAGCTGCTAAACAATCGAGGCTGGTTAATCGCTCTAGGCCACTGCTGCTTCATGATAACGCTAGACCCACACACTGCACAACAGACGGCTACCAAATTAGAGGAGCTTCAATTGGAATGTCTAAGACATCCACCGTACTCTCCGGACCTTGCCCCAATAGATTACCATTTTTTTCGAAATTTGGATAACTTCTTGCAAAGGAAAAAATTCAACTCCGATGGGGCAGTCCAAACCGCCTTCAAAGATTTTATCGATTCCCGTCCGAATGGTTTTTTAAGTAAAGGGATCGATGAACTACCTATGAGATGGCAAAAGTGCATAGATAGCAATGGTACATACTTTGATTAAATAAATATATTATAATAAAAAAAATCGGCTATATGTTCCTCCCATACTAAACGTCAATTTCATATGTAAGGACCTAATATATTAAAAAGTCCACACGAGGGATGTAAAAGCAAAGGCAGCAATACGCAAAAAAAATAATGCAGTCATCGAGGATTGCTGATTTTGAATGTACTGAATTCGATATTTTATGGTAAATATAACCTATACATTTATTGCAAACATGATTCCGGATGGGATAGATACATAAAATCTAGAATTCAGTAGGTACATGGCATCCGAAACATTTTTTTTATTTTTTGGGTATTGCTGCCTTTTTTTAATAAATAGAGATGCGAACACGGCATACTCGTACGTATCTCATCAATATTCTTACTATTCTCTAAGCCAAAAGCCTGTGCTATGAAAATAGGACTAACTTGCTGGTGTCCTGGAATGGGGTTCGAACCACCGACCACCAGATCACCAGGTGAGCGCCATGACCACTACACCAACAAGCTCCTTTTATACCCCTCACATAATCTATACAATATTTGATCATTATATTAAAACACTTAGTCTTATACATGGTACTCTTCTTTTTCAATATATCTGACTTATCTTCCAGAAATGTTGTTCTGTCGTGAAAGTAACTTGAATTGAACATTATAATAATTCATTTGCTTTCATAAAAGTTGAATAAAATGATTAAAACCTTTAAGAAATTTGAACCATTAATTTTAGTTCAACGTCGTGAAAAATCACGGGGCATAATAATTGCAGGATTTGAAGCTTCAAGAAAATTCATGAATTGAAAACCATTTTTTTAATTCACTTTATTCGCTTAAACCTAAAACTAATTTCAAATTAACTCACAAACCAATTTCATCGTCATAAAACCTAAAGTATATTAAAACAGCAACTCTTTAATTCCGACATTTTTGGTGGATGTTCGTTGCTGATCAGTGTTGTTGTTGCAATTCCAGTAAGAAACGGACGGACGTATATTCTTAATTGGAAGAGTTGAATAATAATACCAAATTTAAAGTCGCTTATCCCAATAACTAAGGAAATTAGGACATTGTTAAAACATTTTCGACTCACCCGTGTGTAGTTTTCTGAGTTATTCTACAGTGTATATCTGACCTCTCTGACCGACGTTTCGGAACCCATCGCAGGGTTCACCGTCAATGTGATCCGAAACGTCGGCCACAGAGGTCGCGGCAGAATATCCCAGAAAACTACGCACAGAAGATTCTGAACGGCCGTGAAAACCCGAGAACATTTCGATTCATATTTTAGACAGGAGTCCAAGTATTGTGGACTAAGGCCCGGTTGTTTCTAGTTCGATCAAAGTAAGCGTTCTTTTAAAGCATAGATTTTTACGTTCTCCACCAATCAGATGATCCGTTTTCGTAAAAATCTATGCTTTGATCGACCGCTTACTTTGATCCAACTTGAAACAACCGGCCCTAATTCTGTTACACCCTGTGTGTAAGAAATTTTCACATAGATTATAATACGAATGATGGCAAAATTAAAATTCTCGGAAGTCATGGAAACGTCTATTATATTGAGAAGGTCGCTTCGTACTCTTATTGCGGCATATCTTCGCGTGGAAAAGACACATTCCGAGCGAGACCTGACCCCGCGCACGTGGGGATCTCGCGCTCGGAATGTGATATCGTCTCGTCTAGAGAGCAGCCGGTCCGTACACATTTCTCCGCTTCTCCATCTCTCTCTCTCTCTCATTTATCCCTCTCCAGATCAAATTACAAGACCGCACACAGGCGTTAAATCGGCGGTGATTCTCGCTCTGATTGAGGCAAATAGGGACGGCGCCGCGTCGCTGTCACTTCGCTCGGGTGTTTGTGTTTTGTACGCTAAATGAAACATATCATTTTAGCGCATCTCGAGTGAATTGATTTTTGGAAGTTATTTTATTCTTCTTCAAAAATAGCGAAATAGCTTTGCGGTCAATGATATAATAGACTGTAGATACGTTACAAGCGTGAAATCTTGGCAACTCAAAAGTAAGGTGATTGCCTTACTTGCATTCGTTATCGAATGGACCTTCTTTGTGATCGGGCGCGACTCTACGCCGAAAAAAGTCCCGGGAAAAAGAAACAGAGTATCACGCACTATTGTAAGGATGAGTATGTTTTTTTAGTCACCGTGACTTCAAATTACCTGATTTTTACGCGATTGTGTGATTTGTTGTCTCTTTCAATGCAAAATTTGCTACATATGAAAGCCGGCTGGTATGGGAATAACGTGTCTATATTATAATACGTCAATGTTTGCAGTAGCGTTATTTATCAATATCAATAAACTGAAAATATTTTGTATAAAACCGCCATCGATCGAATAATCAACATGTTTTGGGGCCAGTTGTCTCATACGTATATTAAAAATTAAAATCGGAATATAGGCTTTACAAAATAAAAAAAAAGTATATGGGAGTTGAATAACTAATCAGGAAAAAAATTTAAAAGGTGACTTACTAGATATTTACAAAAATGATTTGGTTATTTATAATATTTATTTTGCTATTAACCTATTATTAACTATTAACCTTCTTTTAATCTATCTAACTGTAATCCTATGTTATTTGTACGTAAAATTTGTGTACCCTTGTTAATATTAAAATAATGATTTGTTTCCAGAAGATGATTAGTAAATTCAGAATAGTTATTGCTATTTCAATTTCTTTAGTTGAAAAATTGTGATTATACAATAAATAGTGGTTTTATAGAAAGTATTCCCATTTTAATAATTTTATTCTTGTTCAGTTCGATGAAAATTCGGATTCACGTAAATTTTAGACTAACGTGTCTACTCTCGTTGGTTTCAATCATGTCTTGACCTCTTTTGTATAACATTGTACACTGCGTCAATTTTTGTGTGATGAATGTTAATAAACTAGATCCGCAGAACGTTGCTAGACGCTTGTACGAGGGCGATTTGACGGGAGAATGATTTTTCATTGAAAACTTATTTTACGCTCAAAAATGTATTTTATTCCTCAATGTAGAGAGTATAACAAATTAAAGAGAGTATTAATTACCCTTGTAATTCTACACACTTTCCCCTAGCAAGTTTCCAGATTTTTCAAATCATCTGAAATCTGTACCAAGTCTTTCAGGAACTTTTGAAAATTGGCATTTGTTTCGCCTGTCACTTCTTGATTTTCTTGAATCTCTTTCCATCGAGCCATTATTTTTTTGAATTTGGCAACAAGAAGTCAAGAGTCACTCAAGGATTTACCATTTCAAGAGTAGTTGCAGAAAAATAATGGCCCGGACGTTTAGCATCATCCGTGCTATTTTTTTTTTGTTTTGAAAGCAAAAAATCACTTGAAAACTGACTAATCAGATTCACCGTAATATTCACATTAATATTCCGTAATCTTCCACGGAAAAACACACGAAATTCGTTTTTAATCCAAATAAAAAAAAAAACAACGAAAACAGTGTTCTTTAACAATTTAAATTCCATGAGCGTGTTTACGCGCCAAACCATGTGCTGGATTGCACTTACTTTTCGACCTTACAGTGACAGGTTTAAACAGATTTTCAGTGTCGTATATTTAAAGTCAATCTGCTGTGTATGGATGATAATTTTTATAAACGATTAACATTATAGTGTTGTGCTGAAACCTGCCATTAACTTGTATGTTAACAATTTTCTGCCATTAACTTGTATGTTAACAATTTTCAAACCCCTAGCATTTGGAGAAAATAAATAGGTTGTTGGTGTAGTGGCTTTAATGCTCGCTTAGTGATCCGACGGTCGGTGGTTCGAGCCCCATTCTAGGATACCAGGAAGTTAGTCCTATTTTCATAGTACAAACGTTTGGCTGAATGTGAAAATAGTAAGAATATTGATGCAACATACATCTCGATATATTTTAAAAAAATGCGTGAAATATCGACAGTAAACTTCAAAAAACTTGGCGGAAGCCAGCCGCATCGTAAGTGCTGCCAACTGTTACACTGCACTCGTACAATGTATGTATGCATTGACGTATTATAATATAGACACGTTATTCCCATACTAACCGGCTTTCATATGTAGCAAATATTGCATTGAAAGAGACAACAAATCACACAATCAAGTAATCACGTAAAAATCAGGTAATTTAAAGTCACGGTGACTAAAATAACATACTCATTACTCATTCTTACAATAGTGTACGATGCTCTGTTCCTTTTTCCCCGGGACTATTTTCCGGCGTAGTTTTCGTAGTCGGCGTTTTGTTTCGGTTCGTTCGATAATGCAAGTAAGGCTTGATATGATAAAGTACCTTACTTTTGAGTTGCCAAGATTTCACGCTTGTAACGTATTTACAGTTTATAATATCATTGTTATGTATGTATGTGCATTAAATTAATAAAGATTAAAATAATGTATTATAATACACTGCATACTAATAAAATGAATAAAAATATGTTTTGGAGTGAACTAACAACCACAAATAAGTGTTATATAATCTTTTTAGGTACCCGTCTAGTTTTCTGTAATTTCCGGCAGTGACTAGCCATTATATGTGGCGTATAGATGCAAAACCGCCACCATCCATATGGAGCCCAGATGGATAGTGGCGGTTTAATACTTATAAACCACAGTTTAGCATCATAAATTTCGAATTACGAAGACGTGCTCAGTCGCTTCCTTTCCTTTATATCCTATTCTGAATCTGAACATAATAACTTGGCCTGCCGTATCGTTTTTTATACGTTCATAACGGAATAATTAGGAGTCGTTTTTTAATTAAGTCTCGAGGACCCGTCCCGCCAAGACCGAACCGGAGGCTGTCATGCAATTCGAGCTTTACTTTCTCGGTCACGCTTCTGTCGCGCTGGCCTTAATATCCCCGCTCACTCGAGAATACATCAAATAATAATAAAAGCCTCAATTTTACCCAATAACTAAATTTATTCTGCCGACCCATTAGCGCGGAATGTGTTTAATGGCTGGGGCATCCTTTAGAAACGCGTGCGTTACGTTTGAAGTTAAATTTTTTGTCACGTCGTTACCCCAGTTATATCTTGCCGTAAGGTCAAAACAACAGTTTTGAGAAAAACGCATTCAAAGTTTGAAATCGATTTTCCATTGTCGAGGAGTGTCTGAAATTTTCTAGCAATTCGTGAGTGCTCGCAAAAACTTCATTCGATCGAACCCGTTTATTATTTTAACCAAGGCGATAACCACACACCACGAAAATACATATACAGGTGCCTCATATCTGGTAGCAAAAACTTTACAGGTGGATTCCTTCCTTGATGATGAGTCGAAAATGTTCAAGCAGCCATTACTTATTATTGCAGATACTTGTCGTAGCTACATATTTAAGAGATCATGTGGAGTATATTGGCAAAGGCAACAATATCCAAAAAAATATTTTATAGGAAACATACTTAGCTTTTAATTTATAGGAAACATGATTTTGTAAGGGGTATAGATAAATAACATTTAAATTAGTAATCCTCGGTGACTGCATTCAAATTTATTTCTTTGGACATTGCTGCCTTCGCTTTTATACCCCACATATAGCACATATTTCCTTCCATATACAGGCTTAAACCAGTAAAAAGTGGTTCGCATACCCCGCTGCTAGAGAGGATTTCGGGAGGTAAGCGGATGAGAGCTTTTTTCAAATTGGTTGTTTAACAGCAATAATAATTTACGGAAATAAATACTCTTACAATAATACCTTATTTATTTTATGATTCGAATACCCTCCCGGTGTCGTCAGCACTCGACCACATAAGCCAGCCAATCCGATTAATGTATTATTTTGTACCTATAAATCACTTACACAACACGGCACAATGTTTGCTTTTCTTTGTGTATGTGTGCGTGTGTGTTTGACGTTTGCAAAAAATATTCTTGCTTCGGGCCTAATGTCCCGTGTTCAAGGGGTGTTATAAAAAGCCGAGCACACGAAATCTTATCTCGAAATCTCAGACGCAACCGAGATATACACAGCTTTCGATTTGACAGCTATACTGGACACTGCGCGGTCACTTAGAACCATAGCTCATCATTAACGTCGTCACTATCTTCAGTTTTCTTTCCATTACTGGATAAAGACCTCTCCAAGTGTCTCCCACTTTTCTGTCTACTTTTCTCTATCCGTTACGGCCGCGGCTGTATGTCGAAATTTTGATTTCCTTCGGATGACTGTTTGCCTTCTGAGCTAACCGCTACTTGTGTAGGTCGTGGAATATTATTGCAACGTGTAGATATATAACCAGTAAACCAAGAAGAAAATTCTGTCGTTTTACTGTGGACCACAGATTTCCTGGACATCACATTATTCAAAGCACAATACATAAAAATACACGTTACGTAAAAATACAAGTATCCAGAAGTTTAGAAGAAAACGATATCATTTCATTTCGTTACTGGGCCAAATAAAATTCGGTATCCCTTCCCGAAGACTCAGAAAAAAGACAGACTCATAAAAGTCTGTCCAGATTCAAACAATCTCTGATTAGATAGTCCAGATCTCGCTTTCGTCTTGTTAGTACTTTTCATTTTCCTTGCTTTTGTTTTGAATTGCTATAATTTTTATTCTGATGCATTTTATGTTGTTCATGTTATGCATTATTTTTTATTGGACGATGTCCGTTAATTTCAACAAATAAATAAATCATCATTTCGTATTGAGACTAGGTTATATCCATATATATAACTAAATTTAATATTATATCCAATGAAAATATAAAATATCCAATGAAAAGACAGGCCTCCAAATTATTGTATAACACTAATAGTGTTCATTTTTTTCGCATTTTAAAACGCTCGCCAAATAAAACATTAAAATTGTTAAAGAATTCGTTCGAAAAATAATATTCTGCTCCACAAGATGTGTTTGCTTTTATGTTACATTTATCTGTTTTTTTTATTAAATGAGGACATTAAAAAATTACAGTAATTTAGTCAATGACGTATACCTACTTCTTTATTATTTGCAGCTTATTCCTCGTTTACAAGTTTCTCGATGCCTCTGCGATACAAACCATCCTGTCTTAACGCTTACTTTTTTCTGCATAACATCCCAATTTGAAGGTCTGTTAACACTATGTGTTCCCCACGGAAACAATTAAATAGCAGGTGCGGTCCGCTGAGTTCTATGCATCCAGTATGAATCCGCCTCGGACCTCACGGGTGCATTATCCCCGCCTCAGAAATAGCCTCTAAAGCATCAAACAAACAAACATTTTTTCTCTGCAAGCAATCATGTCGTGGCGTTTGTCGGCCATGTTGTTGATATTGATCCGTGGCCCTGCAAAAAATCCCCTGTTAGGTGCATCGCGCGACGGGCGGGTTAAATCAGTACGGGCGCGATAGAGAATCCACATAAGGTTCTGGTGCCAAATTATATTTGGCAAACTGCACAATGGACCCGGACCAAACTAACACAAGCTCCGCACCCCGCCGTTACATCCGTATACACGTTGCGTCTATACGGTGACGTGGGATTAGCGTTAGACAATTTACAGATACTTCATAGAAGATTCACGGGTGGGCTGTGATATGAAATAACGTAAATAAGGGTATTTTGTGTATTTATGGATGTGTAGGATATCCATAAATAAATGAATATGTAGGAAATACATATCTTATCCGTTTTGTAAAAATCTTCCATGTCGAGTGATATTTTTTTCATAAAAAATATTAATAAAATAATTATGGTCATTAATTATATAGGGATTAGAGTAAATAATCTGTCAATAATGATGGAAAAAAATCTAATAAATAGCTTATTCAAAAAGAACAAAATGACTTGGTAGTGCCATTATTAATATAATTTATAAAAATGTACCTTGTTTTCACCACTTATATATCGAAAATATCAACATGTTTCAGGGCCAATTGTCCCTTCGTCAGGATACAATGTATACTAACAAATGATAAATGAAAAATCGAAGTAGTCAATCAAAATACACCGAAATAATATATTTATAAAAAGGACCTCGTTATTTATAATATTCAATTTACTATCCACACTTTTTCTTATTTCCAAAATTTCTAATTTATCAAACGTTTACAAATTATACGGAATTACATTAGAAGGGATGTGGCCTTTTAACATGTTGATATTTTTAATATACAAGTCAACTCAATATAAATCAACTCATTATTGTTTATCAATTTCCCTGTAAATGTAGTGTTGACGTTTTTTTGTGCAATTTGACTTGGCTTTAATATAAATCAATAAGTATACAAGCTTGTGGGTTTAGAAAGCCTCAAAACGTGGAGGAATTTAAATGAAAACTAATATAAATAATAATGTGTTGGCAATTGACAAAACACGATATCATTTTGGAATCGTGGAAATGCAAAAGTTTTCAAAGTCCGTTTATTTTTCAATGCTACTCAGCAAACGATTCAACGAATGACGTTCTCATTATTGGAGATTTATACCTAATATTCAACAACAATTATAATTTATTTATACATATGTATTTTAAACGACATTCGACAATAATGTAACTATCCTGTTAAAATATTTTTGAGATTTTAAGAATCATTTCAAAATGTATAGGTACAGTTTCTATGTATACAAAACAATCAGTGGTGTATGTTTATTTATGAAATTTAAAATAAATTAAAATTTTAATAAATATTATTATTAAGTTCTGCAGGTTAAGTGTTATTTTAAATGTGACAGCTGTTTCGGCTTGTTAGGCCGTTATCAAACAGTGGATATACTACATATAATCGACTTATTTATAAGATTTAAGTTACCTCTTCCCCTGTGGATAAATAAATGTTTTCGGTTAAGCCCTATATTAAGATTATTTTTCCTAGGCACTTATCATTAAAGATTTCCCGGTTTATAAAATTCTATCATACGCTTATTTCACTTTACTTCGGAACATTCCAAAGGGAATTTAACTTTTGCAATATAGGAGTTAACTTACAATATACACGATGCTTCAGAAATGTTTTAAGAATATGATTTGAAAATGTTCCAACACTTTGTGAAAAATGTCATTAGTTTCAAAGATAACAATTGGTTCAATATTTCAATATCAAGTGTCTTATCTTCTGTAAAACCTTGAAAAAACTGTTTATACTGTATTGTCAATTCCTACCGTAATTTTTTGCCTTACCTACTATAATACAACTCTTTTGATTTCAGGTGAAAACAGGTTAAACTTAACTTTTTGTACCGTACATTGAAATAAATAAATAAAAAAATTAAAATACTGGACAATCTTTAACGTTAAAACCTTGCATAATACTCGTAATTCTGATTCAAATTTCTGCAAGGTTTCAATCATTTTATTAGTCAGAAATAAATATTCTATCGAAATTTTCCACTCGTACTCTTAAAATATGTAAACCCCCGAAGTATAGTGGATTACGTCTGGAACATTCTGTATATACTGCCACTGATGACGCTGCCAAGAAAGACTCTGGTGCTCACTGAATAGTTAACAATGGATTCTCTGATCTGGATTCTCAACAACCTGGATTCTCTGATCGCCCGACGCGTGAATCCCTTTGAGAACATATCGCGGCGATATCCGGACTATAATGTGTTGTGTAGAAAATATGGGTCCTTTCCTAGGGGACCCTAGGAGGTCTACGAGGCCATTCTCGGCGCGAAGGAATGGATAGGGAATTTGGAAGGGATGATAAGAGCCTTGCGAGAGACGCGCGAGAAATAAGAAGGCTTTAGAATAAACTGCCCGGTGTGAAAAGTGTCCTCGCCTAATTTTGTGAAGGGTGCCTAAATAAGATTGTAGAAACGAAAGAAATACCTCTGGACATTTTACAATAAATTGAAAATGGTCGGGTTTAAGTTATAATAATCTTAATTTAATCCCATGTGTCATTTTTAATAACAAGCGTTTATAAAAAAATTGCGGAATTTTTTTTCAAACTGTTCATAATTTTACAAAAAACCCTTTTTTTCCAAATCGGATGTGCTACATTTTAGGTATTTCATTTCAAAAGGACATGTCCTCCTTTTCTGTCTCGTACGAACATGCACCGGGAAATGTTGCTTTTCAGTCACGGTGGAGGAGCTCCACGGGAGTGGACAAGGCGCTGATATTTAATTAAATCCTCCTTATTCTAAAACCCTCCCTAAAACTTCCATACGTGTCTGGTAGCGACCGCTTGTTAATCATAAATTATTGAAAACACATAATTAAGTACCTACCTAAGTAGTATTTCGTCGAAGATAATATGTCCGGTATCACATCGTTTTACCTTAACACGTAGGTACTTATGAAGAGTATAATATATTATACCAGATTGTGTGATACGGTGTTTGTTGGCGTGCAGTCGCGCCGGCGCCGCTCGGCCCAGATAAAGGCCGCTTCACAATAAAGCGACGCGACGTCCAACTGAATATTTTATTGAATTTTAATTATTTTTATTGAATCTTAATTAAATATGATGTCCGACTGAATATTTTATTTCAAAGGGACGTCCGCCAATACGTCTCGCGGTCCAGCTAATGGTGGAAAGAATCCATCTGTAGTGTGTACCAGTAGGACGAGGTCTTAGTAATAGTGTGGTTTTATCAATACCTCGATTGTATGTAAATTATCAGAAGCGAATAAAAATACTTGTTTGGTGTACGAAAGCACGTGCGACCAACTTGCCGACTCGAAAACAAAGATTTTTAGTAATAATTGATATAAATTAACTTTGTTAAAACCACTTATTTATTGAAAAAATTCAACATGTTTCGAAGCCAATGGCTTCTTCGTCAGGATAACAAAAATAATATTTAAAAATTGAAGTACAGATCAAAATATTAAAAAGTTATATATGGAAAATGATAATATAAATAAATTATTATTATTATTATTATTATTATTATTATTATTATTATTGTTATCCTGACGAAGAAGCCATTGGCTTCGAAACATGTTGAATTTTTTCAATAAATAAGTGGTTTTAACATAGTTAATTTATATCAATTATAATTATGTAACCACAAAATAAATTTGCTACATTTGAAGAAAAAGATTTTTAGATTCATAAAATAATCCAGTTTTCGCGTGTGGCTCTGACTGTTGAGTACAGTTGCCGGCAAACTTCTTGAAATTCTTTGGCGTAGTGGGGGAATGCGTAGAAGACAAATTTTGGGTCTCGTTGGTGGCGCAAACTTACCCCCACTACGCCGAAAAATTTCAAGATGTTTGCCGGCTACTGTATTATTATTTTTCATTTATTTATTTATTATTTTCAGAAATATAAGAGACACAAGTTAATGAATGATATACAGGGTTATTTGGAAAACATTAATAACCTCGTAGGACTATATGCCTGCTGAGTCGAAAATGTTCAAGCAACCATGACATAATATCAGAGATATGTGATATTTAAGTGTGCATTTTTTTCACTATTTATGACATATTTTTTTGTAAAACGTTGGATTATCGTCACAGTAATTTATATCTAATATGAAACATTCATTCCCTTTAATACAATTCAAATAAAATAATAAAAACATTCCAATTCCAATTGGAATTTCTGCAGGGTTTTTATCATTTTATTTAAGTTGTATTGAAACGAATGAATTTTTCGTAATCGATATAAGTTACTGTAATAACAGTTCAACGTTTTGTAAAAAATAAGTCAGAAATATTGGAAAAAATGTAAACTTTGATATTGCACAACTCCATAACTGTTGATATTAGACCAGGGCTGCTGGAACATCTTCCACCCACAATCAAGGCAGGATATAGTTCTGCGAGGTTATTAATGTTTTCCAAATAACCCTGTTTATGAATAAGAGCATGAGTTATCAGAATCGAACGTATTAACTTGTGTTCTAACGTATTTCACATATAAACAAATAAATTATAAAAGTATAAACAAAAAATAAAAGACAAGAACAGTAGCAATAGAATTGAAAAAGTGAATGTAATTAAATAATGAAATAGGAATGACTAGCAACATAATGAAACTAATATAATGAGGTAGTGAAATAATAATATAATGAAAATAAGTGACAATAAGGGGCAATAAAACAAAGGCTTAGGTACTTAGATACCTACCCATGTGAAACATCATTCGTATGTTTCATCGTAGAGCATTTTATACATGGGTTTAGACTTTAATTGAATGTTGAGATGCAGAATAACATTCAATTGTGATCTTAGTTCATAAGAAGACAAACTGCTATAATATAAAAAGATTAGTCCTATATAAAACTGGATTTCAAACACGTAAAAGTACCTACTCCTTTTTGACAGAACATTTATGTGTTTCTGTCTAAAAATTCTTCTTCTTGGGTTTCAATCTGTGGGATTGGTTTGCAGCAAAGCACATCTCCTTCTCCATTTCGCTCGGTCTCCGGTGATCCTCTTCAGCTCTGTGTAGGAGGCACAATTCGTATTTTGGCACACTTGCTCAAGATATTCACGGCGAAGGCGCCCTTTGGCAATCTTTCCCTCTACCATTCTCTCCAGTATAGTTTTGAGCAGATTTTCATGGCGTAAAATATGGCCCATCCATTTTGCGCGCCTTTTCGAGATGGTATTCATCATGTGCCTGGTTTCATCGATCCTGCTGAGAACCTCTTCATTCGCAATGTGGTCTCTCCAGATAATTCCTAGGGCACGTCTGTAGGTCCACATCTCGAAGGCTTCTAATCGTCGAAAAATCATGATATCTTTATTACATCTATTTTCCTTACATTAGAATTAAGTACCTACCATAAATCTACTAATTAAAAAATATACGTCAGCAAGGTTTCGGAAATATTTGGCACCGCATACTTATTTGCAACTATTAAACTTGACTGTGAGACGCACCGTGATAGACCTAATATTTCAGTATAGGATCATAAATAGCATGATTGATTGCCCCCAGACTGTTAGTCTGATCGACTTATATGTCCCATCGAGGTCATCAAGACCCAGTGCATTATGATATTATAGTGGAAATGTCAGTAGTAATGCATTAGCAAACTCTGTAATCCTCCGACTACACTCATTAGGGAATGAACATGCAGAGGCGGCTGACATCTTTGCTGATAATATAACTGTACATAGGATAAAGTTGATACAATTCTTTACATCTTAACAAAATGGAAATGGATAATAAATTATTTTTTTTACTTCTTACTTCTTAAAACTTCTCTTTTAATTTACACAAATCTATAAAATGTACTTGAATCTTTTTAACTGCAATCTATTTCTTCTTCTTCTTAATACTTACAATCATTTTCTTCTTACTACTTAAACTTCTCTTTTTAATTTACACGAATCTATAAGATGTACTTGAGTATTTTTAACTGCAATCTGTTTCTTCTTCTTCTCACTACTTACAATCATTTTCTTCTCACTACTTTAACTTCTCTTTTTATTTTATACAAATCTCGATGTACTTGAATCTTTTTAACTGCAATTTACGCAAATCTATTATACTTATGCACTTGAATCATTAACAGCAATATAATTTACACAATTCTATTATATGTACTTGTACCTTTAACAGCAATATAATTTACACAATTCTATTATATGTACTTGTACCTTTTAACTGTATATCTATCTGTCTTATGTTATTTTTAAAAATGTATGTTCTGTATATTTGTAAAAGCCCATTAGGGTGTTAAAGAAATAAATACCGCTGCTGTGTTTGTTTGGCGTTCTCCTCGCCGTCGATTGTGAACCCCTCCTCGCGAGTACTGACCTAGGTGCCGGTGCGCCTATCGCCCGCAGCCAGGTCAGTGCGGGCGGTGCGGGCGGGCCGCCTACCGGAGCGAGCCCCTCCGAAAGGAATCCGCCCCCACTGTCCGGAAAGAATATCAATACGCGACCCCCATCGGCGCAGTCAACAATTTTCGGCGATTGTAATTAAGCGGAAAATTGTGAAACGGGTCAATGTCGGATTACGTACGCGAGGTGGTACCAAATAGAGCGTGCCTTGTTACCGGTTTTAGCGATGGTACTTTAACCGGTTACACAATAATCATTTGAGATCTGCATCGTATCGATGATTGGTAATTGATTCGACGCTACTAGACTACATTTATATCTCAGTTACTACTGCTCATCGATATAATCAAATACACATCTCGAATAACTGTAACATGAATAACCGGTTAAAATAAAGATTTGACCATACTAACCGGTTTACCGGTGTTATCAAAATACTTGATTCTCTATGTCACAATGTCCGTCACTAACGCTATTAGATGGTGCTGTTTAAATGCCAACACAAACGTGGTATGGTTTTCTTTTTTTCTTAAATAGAGATGCGCGTACGGAATACGTGTCACATCAATATTCTTACTATTTTCAAACTAAGCTAAACGCTTGTGCTATGAAAATAGGACTAACTTGCTGTGTCTGGAGTGAGGTTCGAACCCGCGATCTTTAGATCACCAGGCGAGTCCTAACCACAAGACCAATAAGTTACTCGAATTTTAATTGGCATTTTGATAAAAACTGAAGTCAATTGAGTAGAATACAAGAAAAGTTTGAACTATGAAATAAATAAAAATTTCTGATATTTGTTAAAAAACGAATAGAAAGTAGCGAGACAACAATGTAACAATGTCCGTCACCAACGCAACCAAAAACGTTATATTTTTGCTACTGATTTGATGTTAATTTTCTCGATAATTCTGGGTTCCTCTGGAAAGCCACGCGAGCCTACGAATCGAACCGGAACGGCGTTCCGGCTCATTTCGAGCACTGGAAAAAATAAGATAAAAAAGTGTTCCGCGCTTATTCCGCGCTTGTGTAGGTACCATTATCAAAATTCCATCTAGGCACGTTACAGCGGAAGTGTATCGAAATCTAAGTACCTATCCGAAGAATAAAAAAACAATGATTAAAATTTGGTGTCGGCGATTAATTCGGACACCAAACAATGTGACAACTTGGATGTCGTTTGCCAAGTGACGAATTATACCTATTATTTAATTGTCTTTACTTAATTTGTGATTTATGTACTTGTATAGATAGGTATTGTGTTATAAATTTCATATGTATACATTTTAGAATGATCATGTAAGCAGATCACTGTCATCTAAACATATATAAGGCTATTTTATTGAAATAGGTGTAAACCGTCGAAAATAAAATAGAGTAGGTAATCAAGATTCCAAGTAAACTACGTTTATTTGTGACAGCGTGGACGACACATAACAGTTTTTTTCAATATTTGACAGATGTTTTGACGTTTCTCTATTTTTGAGCGTTGGGTTAACCATCACCAAAGAGTAATCTTATTTTTTCAGAATACGGTCTAAAATAAACAAATAAACGTGTCCGAACGCCCGATCGTTTGCACCGACTGCGCGCGTCCTCCTTCCTCGCTTTCTTTTGGAGTCAGGGACGGACACCGCGGGTACACTTCACTCGTAATAATCCAGTTAGGCAAAGCTGCCGCCGCGTAATCTCCCGCCACCCCGGACGGCGGCCGCGTCAACTGTCAACCGCCCACTGCAAGGAACTGTTTCATAATTAAAATAACAGCTTTTTATAACCGGGTTCACTGTCTTTTCTTAACGATATTACTTGGGTCGCCGAGACAAGGTCTGTTTCGTGCCTTATTGTAGGGGGAAGGACGTAGGATAATAGTAATAATAATACAGGACCTACATTTTAATTAGTTGAATCAGGTAAATTAGCTACGTTTTTAAGTGGGCACTCTCATTAAAACTGTAAAAAATAGGCGAGTTTGAAGATTTTTGAACGGTTTTAAATTTGAAGTTTTTATAGTGTATTTGAGGGGTAGGTATAAAATCTAAGGCAGTTATGTCAAAAAATGAGTGCTAATTCAGAGTGTTAGAGTTACCAAATCACTGTTAAGCCATGTATTCACTAGGGGACAAATTGTCCCTCAACAGCACGCGCGGCATAGAGTCTACGTGACGTTGCAACATCGTGCACTGTTCCGCGATGTCGCGCACAACATAGCGCGGCATTTCTACGTGCCGTGGCAACGTTGCTAACTACATGAAGACACACACCTTGCTTTCGACACGGTACTGCAATCCAGTATTTAACATAACACAAATTTGGAGACACCCTGACTTCGGTACGGTATTGCAAGGTAATACTTAACCTACACTTCAACACTCACTCATCACATCAGCCCTGATGATGGACCCTGCAATGGGATCCGAAACGTTGGCCAGAGAGGTCACATACACACGGCAGAATATCCCAGAAAACTATACACAGAAGATCACTGCAACATTACGCGGAGCGTCAGTACCACGTGATATGTTTACAAGTGAATACGCATGCGCTGTATCTGTCAAGATGACAGTGTGGGGAAACGAAATTGTTCTTGAACTCATCGAGCTGTATCGGTCGAAGATCGCATAGAATGTCCGTCCTTCTTTCTCTTTGCAGTAAATAATTTCGCGTTCTCCTCTTTTTTCTCCTCTTACGTTTCGATAAACTCATTAACATAAACAGATACGAAGCTGTCATAACCTCATAGGGCGACATTTCCGCGACGTGTGGAAAACAATAATTATTTGCAAAAAGGACCTTATTTTTAATAATATTCAATTTACTACATTACACTACTACACTAAAACCTCGTTAATTTGAAATTGCGACCCAAAAAAACATTTCGAATTGCGGGGAACCACGTTTTCGCCAAATGAGATACCGCAGCTGTCAACATAACCTCATCGGGTGACATTTCCGCGACAAAATATGCGAGTCCCGGTGTGTACACGTCAAACGACCGCGTCATTGTCCCCGAAACATGAACGTAGAAGTTGATGCGACATCCCGCGCGGAATGTTTCGCGATTTGTCCCCTAGTGAATACATGGCTTTATAATAGCAAAGACAGCAACATCCTCGTAGTGTAAAAATCAAAGGCAGCCACATCCACCTCGACCAATCGACCCCGAAGGATGTGTCGCGTGACAAAATGGTCGCTTCACACTAAAGTGAGAATTGATCTCGATTTTAGACTGAAATACCGTAACAAGGACAACAATATCCAATTATGTAAATATCAAAAGCCACAATGCGTACTATTTGGTAGCAAACATAGCAATATCCATAATAAAAAGCTTAATATTTATTTATACACTATATAAAAGGAAAACTTTCCCGTGATCCAATCGAGTCGAAACTTTGCAAGTAGACTCGTGGCGACGATCAAGAAGATCTTTCAAATTTTCGTTAAAAAAAAATATATATATATACATATATATATAGTATAATTTTGGATTTTTCAAATTTTTAATGGTTTTTACATACAATTCAGTAAGTTGTATGGAGATTCCGACGCATATGATAGACACGAAACCCGAAAATGAGAAAGGGAGTATTGTAAAAACTTGGTTTTTATGGGTTACTTTTTTTTAATCTGCATTTCGACAATTGAACAGAGCCTGTCATGTTCTTCTACCTCTCAGTTGTCGTCGCGGTGAAATCACATGTTCCGGCTTTTAACAGCCGGAGCCCAGTGTGGACACGGGCCACGCTACTGAGATTATTGCGCGGATAAGTTGATTAGGGGCCGAGCGCCGCGGCCGCTCACGCGACGCTGCGCTCAATGGGGGCGGCGCGACGGGGCCGGGGTGGGTCGGCCGTAGTGAGTAAAGTGACCGCGTCACGGAAAATAATGAAAAATCCCACAACCGCATTCCCCTCCAGATTATGGCAGGGTGACAGTGGAGCGGTTTGTGCGGTCTTCGCCTCGTCCGCGGCGGGGCGAAGAAACCGCCTTGGCGTTTAAAAGATGCCGAAAGACGGCGAAAGTCTAGGGCCGATGTGGGAGATTTTTCTCTAGAATGACCCTGCGGCGGATCCTACTTCACTTGTCCCGATTATGTTGTCGCTTTTACATTCGCATTAATTTTTAAACAGTTGTGCGAGTTCCTGAAATTCGGGTCTATTCTATCCGTCATGCATTGACACTAATGATATAACATCGTAAAACTGTGATGTGATGTATAAAATAGGGCTAAATTGCTTTAAAAGTTGGTAGAAATCAGTCACCAGATAAAACGACAGTGACGAAGTCAGAGTGATTTGACTTAATTTCAAGATAAAGCGAATGTCCTTCCAATACCTACGAGACAGTGACGCAGTTAGAGTGATTTGACTTTATTTGAAGACAGAATGAACCATAATTATTGTATCAAACTTAAGTTTATTATATATTTTTTAATTTAAAAATTCATTTTAATGTATACTTAATTATATTTTTTAATTCTTTCTCCTCTGTAAATAGTCGATTGCCTTCAAACAGGTAATCCCTAGTTAGGCAGTCAAAGTGTAACACTGTACAAAAAATAAAATATGAATAAAGCTATTATTATTATTATATCCAGTACCTACGAGACAGTGACGCAGTAAGAGTAATTTGACTTCATTTCAAGATAAAACGAATGTAATACCTACGAGATAGTGATCCACTCAGAATGATTTAACCTTATTTCATGACAGAACGAATGTCCTTCAATATCTACGAAAAAGTGACACTGATTCGATTTGACTTATTTTTATCACGTCCTTACGATACCTATGAGACAGTGACACGGTCAGAGTGATTTGACCTCATCAGATGACAAATAGACAAATATAGATGTGGGACATGTCATTTTCTGCAGACTGTCCCGCGCAGTGTGGGCTGCAGTGGTCACTTTAGCAATGGGCATGTGGAGCAAGCGCCTACTTTGCACGCGTCGTGTAATAAGATTGTTAATCCCGTTACGTAAAGCGTTTTCTCACCTCGGCTACTAGAACTGGAAGTACACAATGGTTTCCTAATATAACAATATTATCTTTTCTATTCATAATGCTTACAGCGTTTACTTGGGGGTTAGACACTTTTTATTAAATTGATTTAAAAATGCATCCAGTGAGGCGGGGTACGTTGTCTCTGTTGGCAGTAAGAAAAACACAAAACTAGTATGTCAAATCTAATAGCTTCCTAATGGCAAGTATTAAGTTTTGACTACCGCTTATCTATAATGTTGATACAGAAAAAAATACTTCAAAATTGTATAAACTGACGTCTTTCGATAATCATTTTACGATATAAAGTATGTAACAGAGTTAGTCCACAATACTTTTTTTTTGACTTATTTTTTGCGATTTATTTATCTAACTTTAAAATTTGTTGTACAATTTATAAACCATCAATAATATCAAAATAATGATTCATTTTTAGAAAATTCAGAATAGTAATTGCTTTTTAAACATCTTATATGCTACTCAATTCTAATATCGACGTACATTCGTATTTTACTGTAATATGCGAAGAAATAAGTCAGTTTCATCCCAACATACTCCGTGGGAAAAAAGGAATTTTCGGGAACGGGGAAAAGCATGGAATCTAGGCGTACAAAATTAGTTGCCAGGCGAGGCCTCCCACACACCCTGGAGGGTTTATGGGGGACCGCGGGACTTTCGGGTTCGTTTAATCAGTGAGCCTATCCCGCAGGACTAGGGACAAATCTCGTCCTAATGGGTTCAGTTAAATACAATCTTCCAATTCCGCGTCACGAGGTCCGCTCAGGGACTCGCTCCGCGTGCTCTGGGCACGCGGAGCGAATCCCTGGAGAGTATTTGGGGTATTTGGGGGTCTCGGAGACACTGATTTATCGTCGCAGGTTTTTTTTGCGTCGGCTGCGCGAACTGAGCGCAGGCTGCATGGGGATGGAAATGTTAGGGGCGTGGTTTTTTAAACTTTGCGCTAAAAATTTAAACACAAAACTGTTAAAATCAATTGTATCCAATATTATATTAATTACTTCCTTTATTTTAACTCGTGGCGTCTGTCTGATTGACGCAAAAACTTTGGATCGATTTTTAACCCTTTCCCGTGATCCAATCGAGCTGAAACTTTGCAAGCAGACTCGTGGCGACGATCAAAGAGATTTATCAAATTTTCGTTAAAAAAATTAATAATTATAGTATAATTTTGGATTTTTAAATTTTTAATGGTTTTTTCGCACAATTTGTATGAAGAGATTCCGACGCATCTGGTAGACGCGAAAACTGATAAAATAATAATTTTGGATTTTTCGAAATTTTTTATCCTTTTCGTAGCGTCGCATCCCAACGAGCCCAACGCATAGGTTAAGCGCCAAACCAGTTTCCACTAGCAAATGAGAAAGGAAGTTACTTTTTTTTTTGAAATATTCTATAATATGTAAGTGTGTTCTGTATGTATACCTACATAAAGAATATTTTTTAAATATATAGGTACTCGTATATGAAAGGAATTAAAAAATCGAAAATATTGATTTTCAAGCTTACCTATTCTAGTAGATATGTTAAATAATTCGGATGAATATCATATATTATGCATTAAAAAGAACATTGCTTAACAGTCCATTAAAAAGAATATGGAGGTATCATTACCAGCTGCGAAATCTATGTATACTATCTAGTTCATGGGACAAGACTACAAAAGACTGCATAGTCCATTAAAATAAATTAAAGATTCTCAGATTTGGAACATAGGTATATACACCTTGTCGCGTAATTAACGCAAACCCTGAAAGTACTTTGTTAAGAATCGGCTACTTGTCTAAAATGTTCAACCAACCATGACCTAATATCAGTGGTTATGGAGATATGCAATATCAAAGTTTACATTTTTTTTTTCAATATTTCTGACTTATTTTTTGCAAAAAGTTGAACTATCATTACAGTAACTTATATCGAATATGAAAAATTCATTTTCTTCAATACAACTTAAATAAATTGATAAAAACCTCACAAAAATTTAAAAGGTTTTTATCATTTCATTTAAGTTGTATTGAAGCAAATGAATTTTTCATATTCGATATAAGTTACTTTTTGCAAAAAATAAGTCAGAAATATTGAAAACAAAAAAGCTAACTTTGATATTGCATATCTCCATAACTATTGATATTAGATCATCGTTGCTTGAACATTTTAGACCAGTAGCCGATTCTTAACAAAGTAATTGCAGGGTTTGCGTTAATTACGTGACATGCTTTAAAAAAATTGATTATGTGCGGATGTTCTTACGATGGAATTGGTGAACGTTGCACTGTGTAGAGTCATCACTTAAGCCAGCTCATACACGTTGTAAGCTCTGGGCCGTCGTATAAAAAAAACTTCCATACACGTTTTTCATACAAATAGCTTCGTCTCTGCGAGACTTCTATAATTTATCTTAATTTGTTTTATTTGATACATCGTTTGGCTTTTTAATATCCTGTTTGCATGGAATCCTAAATAAAGAACCGAGGCTGCAACCTCTCAAGTGAAGTAAAGAAAGCCCTTCACTGATACATCATGATGGAAGAGCAAGGGGTCCACTAGTGACCCGGTACTCTGTTTGCCATTAGATAAGGAAAAAGAGGCTGCAACCGATATTGAAACGAGCCAGGGCTATGAACCAATCGGAGCGGTTCTGAGTCTTGATTATGTGAAATGTTCGGCTACGGTCGCTGGGACATCCGTGCGCCCTTCATCGCTCCACTTGCTTAATATCAAATTGTCCTCTTCCTCGTGGCTGGCTGTGGGAACTGACCGGCGATGGGGTCATGCCGCGCGTGTTGACACCAGATATCGTTGATCTGTCGTCACCAGAATCCCACGAGGAGTAATTTTATTTATTTATTTATTTATTAACGCCCTATAGGGCTTTCACAACAGATGGGTAAAGTGTACATTAACAGAATATATAGTTTAAAGGAAGAAAACAATACATGTAAACATAATAATGACATAAAGAGAAAAGAAAATAATTAGAATATGTACACGTACAAATATATAAAGATAAATATAATATAAAGTAAAAAGCAAGTATATAAAAAGCAGAAGCATAAGAAAATAATATAATAATATAATAGAAATTTAAAAAACAAAAATAATAATGTGGATTGAAAAGATATAGCACAAGCTTTGAAAGTCATATTATAATAAAAAATATACATACAAATACAAATCTATAATTTAAGTCCAATTCGACAAACACTAGTAATCTTTCAATACACCTTTTAATGTATGTTTGAATAATATACAGTTATTGGCAAAAACGTCCAGTTGTTCATATCTGTTTGCTAGTCTAGGAAGCCTTTTAGTGGGCATTAAAGATATAGTTAGTAGCTGCAGTTTCCACGGCAAAACCTGTAATAGCGTACATATTTCATTATTCAATGCAAACGGATATGCTCATGATGCTGTGTCGCCACAATTGTGCAATTGATTATGATTTAGGTGTTTAAGCCGGTCTGTGCATCACTAAAATGAAAAATTGTCTTGTATCTATAATTCGGATTCATTTCATTTGGAAGGGCCGATGATATAGCCGCTAGAGGGGGGGGGGATGGCTACAAGAAGCTAGCAACAGAGAAGTGTATGGAAGAAGCCTATAAGCAGTAGTGGAGAGATGAAGGCTGAAGAAGAAGAAGAACAATTTCACGAGCAATACCTATTCTCTCTAATATGAATTACTTGCTGCGCGAAATACCATACATATGTTTGTGGGTCAATGTTTTGACAATTCGCACCCCTAAGCTTAGACTATGACGTGTAAAAAAGTATTCTCATATCATTTTTTATTTTTATTTCTTATTATTATTATCACAGTTTATTACTTGGGCCGACGGCCTGTCTTAAAGCTGGCGTAAGTGATCACGTTACCCAATGCAACTAAAGTTCACGATTTCATCCATGATCGACCACACGACCATAAAAAAAAATTGTAAGTTGTACACATACGGCAATTACGCACCTTATTTACGTTATTTGTTACAACTACGCTAACGCCATCTATGATTGAAATTTGTCTTTCCCATGAAACAGAATATACCTAGGTGTAACAGCTGGTAAATGTAACTTCTATATTTTTAACAGAATGTTAGTAAACTTAGTAAAAACCACTACCAGATTTATGGTCTACCGGTTTCGAGACGTACCGTCTCTTCGTCAGGACCAACACTACACTACTACATTCACAACACTACACTGTAGTTCGATTTCTCTGACAAGATAAACACGCATGTGAACAATAGTGGTGATAGTTTTACAATAATATGGTTGGGGTGTATATCGTTGTGAATGTAGTAGTGTAGTGTTGGTCCTGACGAAGAGACGGGTACGTCTCGAAACCGGTAGACCGTAAATCTGGTAGTGGTTTTAACTAAGTTTACTAACATTCTGTTATTATGTCTAACCACAAAGTTAATGCTTTAAATATTAATAATATTAATCTATATTTTTATTCTATTTTTCTTATTGCGCGCCATAATTTGTATTTTAATGTATACATAGTTATAGGGAAAACATTAATGACCTCGCAGGACTATATTCCTGCCTTGATTATGTGTCGAAAATGTTTAAGCAACAACTATTGAACTAATATCAATAATTACGGAGTTATGCAATATTAAATTTTTCAATGCAAACTTTGATATTGCATAACTCCATGACAATAATATAATTTATTTTTTAATTTACTATTAATTAATTTAATATTAATTTAATTTTGTAACATAACTAATTTCTTACAAAATGTTGAACTATCATTACAGTAACTTATACCGATTACGAAAAATTCATTCATTTCAATACAAGTTAAATAAAATGATAAAAACCATTCAGAAATTCCAATTGGAATTGGAAGATTTTTATTATTTATTATTATTTTCTGTCTTGAAATTTTGTTCGTTTAGAGTTTTTTTTGAAAAGGTAATTAATAATGTTTTTAATATTTTTCATTATTAACTCAAAAATATATTTTTTGACTTGTCATGGTCTAAAGCCATGTATTCACTAGGGGACAAATCGCGAAACATTCCGCTCGACATGTCGCATCAACATCTACGCTCATGTTTCGGGGACAATGACGCGGTCATTTGACGTGTACACACCGGGACTCACATATCTTGTCGCGGAAATGTCATCCGATGAGGTTATGGATGACAGCTGCGGTATCTCATTTGGCGAAAACGGGGTTCCGCGCAATACGAAAATGTTTTTTTGGGTCGCAATTTCAAATTAACGAGGTTTTGCTGTAGTAAATTGAATATTATTAAAAACAAGGTCCTTTTTGCAAATAATTATTGTTTTCCAGACGTCGCGGAAATATATCGCCCTATGAGGTTATGATGATAGCCGCGTATCTGTTTATGTTAATGAGTTTATCGAAAAGTAAGAGGAGAAAAAAGAGGAGAATGCGAAATTATTTACTGCAAAGAGAAAGAACAAGGACATTCTATGCGATCTTCGATCGATACAGCTTGGTGAGTTCGAGAACGATTTCGTTTCCCCGCATTGTCATCTTGACAGATACAGCGCATGCGTATTCACTTGTAAACATATCACGTGGTACTGACGCTCCGCGGAATGTTGCAGTGGGTACGCTCGGGTACCGTGCGCATGGCAACGTTGCCACGGCACGTAGAAATGCCGCGCTATGTTGTGCGCGAGGTCGCGGAACAGTGCACGACGTTGCAACGTCACGTAGACTCTATGCCGCGCGTGCTGTTGAGGGACAATTTGTCCCCTAGTGAATACATGGCTTAAGGCTACGGGTGCGAATTCTTTTCTTGCGAGGTCTAAAAAGAGCTAAATATTTCGAGTGTGGTTTTAAAATTAGGTACCGAATATCGTTTTAAATGAAGTTCCGATCAAACGAATGCCATGTGAATGTAAGCGCCAATTAAACGTAAATATCTCTAATGTGACTTGGTGTGGATTGGATCCTTTCCGCGTAACTAAGTCCAATTATTAAGTTCAAGAAACTTGTACGTAAAATATTTGGATTCTTTTAATTTTTGTAAAGTGTTGTAATTCTTTTTGAGAAATTTTGGGATAGGTTTGAATGTTGATTTGTGTTTTTATTTATATAAAAGAAATAAGTCCGGCATCAATGAGATGATTACAAAAATAATCGGTTTAATCTCCATTCAGCTGTTAAATCTACCTCATGCAAGAGAAGATTCAGTCTGTTATTAAACTAATTTGTTGAGCACCTACATAAACAGATCGTAGGTAAAATATACACTAACTAGTTACAGGAGCGAATTGGGAATACCTAACGTAGGTACTGGCCGAGAGCTCCTGGTATGTTCGCGTGCTGTTTGATGTCATCATAAACGAAGCATTTTTCAATGTATATAATATAATTTTATTGTTATTCTGTTTCATGTAAATGTGTCAAAATCAATTTTATATATTGACTTGTATCTAGACTTTACGTGCTCGGAAACCAATTCAGTCTCGTCAATATATTTCATTATTCAAATCATACAGTTATGTTTTTGATATCGTATTGATACAATGGTATAATTGATTATGATTTATGTATTTAAACCGTTAGTGCTTCACTATGAAGAAAATTGTCCTAATCTTATTAGTATTTATACTGTATTTGTGCATGTGATGCCTGCGTAGGTATATAGATATTTATTAGATTAATGTAAAAGTGCATATTCATCAAAAATATGCTATTTATAAATAAATAATCGTATTTTTTATATTAAAATAAAAACCTTCCAACTCCATTTTATAGATTGGAAACATTTTCGAATCAAATCTTTATTTAAAATCCTACCGTTTCTTCCGGTACTTGGCAATCTCTAGCATTGCGGTATTGCCAAAATATCTGTGTATCCATTCGTTTAACATTATTCATCATATTAGCCCTGCCAATGGACGTAAAAACCGAAAAAACCAACTGATTGTTTGAATCTAGGTTTCTCTTAACAGGTCGTATGCCGCGCAATTTTGCGCACGATTGATGTTTTTAGACACTTTTTTGTGATGGTTATATTCATGTAAAAATCAACAATTATCCCTAAGAAGTTGTAGTTTCTGGTTTCTCAATATACAGACTTCAATAATTACTTGCACAATAGTTACTTATTCATTAATTATGAAAATAAGTAACGAAATTTACTGTCAAAAATGTAGATATACACGTGTTTATCGAATAAATCCATGGAAGCAATAAAACTCGAGATATTTTATTCTAAATATATATATATATATCAATATTTTTATTCTAAATATATCAAAGAATAAAAAAATACTTAATTTAAACACTTTTTTAACAGATAAATAATACAATTAATGCGCGGTTCGAAGACGACATTTGGAATGATTTTTTGTCCGGTTTGCGCGGCAAATGGGGTTACTTGACAAATAGAACTCGTTCATTCATTCAAAAACTTGAGGTACAACAAAGAATAAGCTTTAAAAACCCACAAACGCAGGTACAATAGGCCTAATTCGCATACGTGTCTAGAGAGCGCAGATCTGCGTTCCGGCACCGGACCGGTTAAATTTTTCTTTTAGTATATTTTGAGCGTGGTGAATTCACCATAGATCAGCAACATTTTTTAGACACAAAACTTGACATATCGGGTTCGTTGGTCCATTGCAGTGTTGAAAACTTTCACCCGGAAATGTTCTGCCAATGAGCGTGTTCTTTATTATTTTGCCAAGCATAGATTTTCATTACCGGAGGCTTTATTGGGATGGACGGTAATGCGAAAATTATGATTTTTTTGTACCATGCGTATCAGGATTGCTTTTTATCGTGATGGAAATTTTGGTGCAGGCGGGGGGTAAAAGCTGTGGCGATTATCTATCTTCAGGGACATGGATCGAGCTGAGATAATTTTGAAACGGATGCGCAAGGTCCTATAAAGTAACCATAAAAATTTGGTTAAGATCGATCAAACGACACTCGTATAGGTAGAGAGCGGACAGATACGCAGTAGTTGAATAGAACGGCATGCCGTTCGTTGTCTATTGTGTTTTGTCTATGCAGAGCATGCGCTCTTACCTGTGATTCGTACAATAATAGAGTGAATATATTTATGTGTGTAATAATATTCGACAATGCTCTGCAATTAGAATATACTGATATATAGAATGTCATTGTTATATGTCAAATGAAATTAATTGAAAAAAAAAAAATACACCAGGTGAAATCGCACGCAAAGGCCAACAGGTCGAACGCTGAGATTTTTATTATTTTCATTTTTCCTATATACGTATCCGTAACACAACAGCCCTGCAGATGAACCCTGCAGTGGGATCCGAAGCGTCGGCCAGAAAGGCCTTGAAAGCCTTGTAACATTTTAAATCTAAATATAATGATTGCGTTGTCTTTCGTCCGTAACTTGCTGGAATGAAGCTGGAATTACAACTTTAGATAATAAGAGTGTGACACGCAATCAGCGCGCATCACGCAATGACTTACACATTACCGTAATTTTTCACCTGTGTACGGTTAGTGTGATAATAATTGTGATAGGAATATACCTATATTGTATTTAAATTTTCTTTACGAAAAGTCATGCTTCAATTTTATCACTGCACTGCACACATCACTGCACACTCCTGGAATATATATGACCGCATTCACTGTCATTCCAACATCTTTTCTTGTCTTTTCTTTCTTCTCTGCCGTAGTTCTGTTGCTATCGTAGCTTAGGTTTCGGGTCACAATTCAATAACCACTATCAGGGCTGATATTTGTAATAAGTCGCTGCTACTCTGCGATAATCTAAAAGTTTAATAGTGCACGTGTACACACATCCATCCTCACAATGCATACCTACACATAAACTTGATGATTACGTTAAACTATTTACGAACTCAAATATTATGCTCGCAAAATCTTTCTCGGTTGCTCTGACTTTGTGGATGTGTATTAGATGTGGCGACGATCTCACACACGTGTATACGCAATACCTACTACATTGTGTGCATGCACGACAGAAGCCGACAGCCCGCGGCCCCGTTGAACCAAATTTATTTTCTCCGCTAATTAATTCAAAGCGTGTGATCCCGGCTCTGGGCACAACCCGTTATTTTAATATTTCATATTCATATTGGAGTGCCAGAATTCTAGTACCGGCCGGCCAGCCCTGGGGTGAACTCTGTTGACCCACGGCCCAGGTCCGTCACTGGTCGCGTATAATTAAGGCTGGACATTCAGCTTAAAGTTGGTTTGCAAATTACAGTTTATGTTACAGTCGTGATTTGATCTCGCCCCTTCGAGAGGAGGCTAATAGTTGAGCTAAATGCAGTATCAAGTAAACATTAACATTTGTAATTTTTTACGTAAATATTGCTAGAGTGAAAATTTATGATAGAAAATGACGAGGATATAACTTTTTATTACTTTTCAGTTATTATTTTCATTACTGAAAAGTAATTTCCCTTATTACTTTTATATTAGAACAAAGGTTATATCTAAGCTATCGTACTAAAAGAAGTCTAGCTTATTTATATATTCTATCCCACATTTTCGTAAAAAACGCTTCCAAAATTTTGAAGCGTAATTTTGCCTTAAATAAAGAGACACAATACCTAACTGGTATTCTGATTGTCCCATGTGGCCAAAATATTGTTACTTCCGGGGTATTCATTGTTTTAAGGACATATTTTTCCTTTCGTATCCGCATCATAGCATCTTGCTTTTTTGTAGAAGCACATCTAAAATGATCAAGTCTCTTTAGATTACAATCAGATACGAGATTAATATATATTTTTTACATATATGCAATTGGATAATTATGCCGATTTCGTGATAATCTAAAATTTTGGGATTGTTTGGAAAAGGTTAATCAAATATCAGCAAACGAAAATCAATTGCATACTAAAGTATTTATACTGGGAAATGATTGCGAATTCGCAATAGTGCCACCGTTGCATTATTAATAGCAATCAGTTGCGCTGCAGTTTAGCGAGATGGATAATCGTATTATCCATTGTTTTCAGGCATTTTTGCGAATATTATTTTTATGATTACACTGAAAGTCTGTCAAATAATGACGGGAAAACTCGTATCTTGAAATTTGCGCGGAATAGTGGATGGATAATTACTACTTAATTAAATTTATTATTAACACACGGGAAGAGGTTTAGCCACGCTAAGACCGGTTGATTCATTTAACGGTATGGATTATCCAAAGAACAATATTTTTCTTATACCCATTCAAGTAACCGGGTTCCAGACGATTAAATGATTTATTATTTAAATTATGGATATAGTCGTCTGGCATGAAAACGGAGAGAATTATTTTAACGTTGATACGTATTGAAGTTTTATATAGGTATATTCTAATGAATTGTATAAAGGCAACAGAGTAGACGACGAATCTTTGAACAGAAAATACATTGAACAAATCATGAAACAGGCAAACGTGAATACTTATCACGAATATCTGTCACTTGGAAAGAAAAGGGGCGATACAATTTCTATAACGTAAGAGAGATAGGCCTGAATAGAGAGAATTAAAGGATGTAAAGGTTAAAGTACGTCTTAAAAGTGTAAATTTGTACTGCAAATTATGCTTTAAAAGCGTACCTTAACCTTTAAATCATTAAGTGTTGACTCTGTATTCGAGCCATAGTGATGTTTCGTCTTTTGTCGATAATATGTATTTTGAATTGATTGATTTACTTTTCTATTTTACATAATAGTATAAAATATTACGATTCAAGTATAAAACAGGTGTATTAAGGCATACCTACCCCTTATAAGTAATAGATACATTTATTCTAGTGTTTGAAAGGGGGACGTCATGTTTACATTATTAGAGTGAATCCAAAATCTAAAAGCATTGCAAAAAATGTAGAAGAGTTCGTTTTATTAATTTATGTATTAAATATATGCCCTTTTTAAATGATAAATAATTTAAAAAATATATTGATTCTATT
Organism: Agrypnia vestita; assembly: GCA_016648135.1. Lineage (NCBI taxonomy): Eukaryota > Metazoa > Arthropoda > Insecta > Trichoptera > Phryganeidae > Agrypnia > Agrypnia vestita. Next base: position 107,760 of record JADDOH010005059.1, read on the forward strand.
ATTTGTATATATCTACTTCTTTTATTTGATTAATTACACCAATATGTTTCGGAAAAACCTTTCCATCGTCAGGGTGTTGTATAACTGTCAAAATATCAGAATGAAATGTCTTTTGTTTCTTTTTTTTCTAAATTATTAGAAAAATTATTTAAAAATATTATTGCTGAAGTTATTGATTATATATTATTGGAAAAAAATTTAGAATTGGGCCGGTAGCTAAATTTAATTGATTATTAATAATATTTTGTTTACTATTACACGCTTTGCTAATTTCTAATGATTCTAAATAATTCAATTTCAGACCAAAATTATTTATGTGTAAAATAGAAAGTGCTAAATTTTTATCAAAACCGTGATCATTTTCTGATAAATGATTTGCAAATTCAGAAAAACCATGATAAATAAATTATATTTTAAAAAGAAGGCATGGCCGGCCCCCTGTAACCCTTCCTTTAATTTTAATTGTCCGGCACTGGCCGCGGGATGACTCGCCACGAAAATGTCTAAATTCCCACTTCCGTCTTGTTTCAGATCGCCGGCCAACCCGCAGCCGGACACAGCGCAGCATGAACCAGCGGCCAGCGGGCGGCGAGGCTCGGCCGGTCGGCGCGATGACGCGCATCGTCAAATCCGGCGCCAAAATCTGACGCGGGACATTCGAAATTCGAACGCCGCGCTCCAAACACAAATCGGCCGCTGTCGGCCATTTGTAACTTCACTTTGACAAGAGGCGACGCGAAATTTTTCGTTTGGAAATTAATAATAATCTGGATTCTAATATATTTTCCGCGCGGCAAATCACAACCGACAACGAAGAGCGTCAAAACCCCGAGATATAAAAAAAAAAACCAATACATATTTGTGTGACATTTTGCAAATACCCAGTCAAATTTTTGAAAAATATATTTGAAGGGCGAACTCTTTTGAGATTGACATTTGATAACTATTCCAACACCACATTTTGAGCCATCATTCGTCCAGTAGTGTTTAATGTTTAATAATTTAAAATTAATAAGCCTATTTAAACCGATTTAAAAGTCAACAAGTTATTCCATTTCTTCCTCGAAACTTCCTGTAGATTTCCAATAAATGAAGTGCTTAAGTGTATATTCAATTTACAAAAAAATAACGTCTTCTTTTTTTACGCACACATTATTCCTTCAAATAATATATTAAATCTTAACATAAATATTGATAGGCAAATGTTAATTTGAACTATTTAGCGTTTTTCTGTAAGAAAAACAAAAGGGACTAAAAAACTTCGAAAATATTCCACACTCAAAATAAATATAACCAGATAATTGTATAAGTATATATAAAAATTACAAACATTCTAATAAACTTTATTAAAATTGCAAAAATAGTACAATGTTTCTTCGCTAGACGTGTGCATAAATTACGAATAAGAAAAATATTACTTTATCTAGAAAATTTGTAGTAAAAAATAAATTAAAAATAATTTGAGAAGTCACAGCTTTTTGTAAAAGGTTCCAAAGCTAAGAAAAGCTGTCAAATAAATAAGTTGCTCGCTCATTTTCAAAGGGAACATTATGAAAGCTCGACGATGTTAATCCAGTGTGAACGCATGAGAACATTTTGTAATCTTTGTGAAACAGTGAAAATAAAAAGTGTGTTTATTTTGTGCCGCTAAATCAGAAATAGTCAAAGTAGCGTGGTGCGAAAAGAAAGTGCGTCGACCCGTAGACATTTCGGCTCTTGAATTCTGTTTTTGAGAGCGACATTTAGAATTTGAATTCAAAACGATAGAAAGGAAATCAGGATGGCGTCGTCCACATCAGGAATGGAGCCACCTCCTGCTGTGAATATGCAACAGGGATACAAAAAAACAGATTACATTCCTGTCGCTGACTTCTACGCAGGAAGGTCGATATTCATCACAGGAGGTACAGGATTCATGGGAAAGGTTCGTACTATTAAAAGTCTTAAAGAAATTGTATTTATAATAAAAAATCTTGAAATATCAGAATAAGGCAATGAAGTACAATAATTGTATTCATGGAAGAACAATACGACAATGAAAGAGTTGAAGGAAAAGTTATGATAAAAGTTTCTAAGATATTCATGGTTAAATAACGATACTAGTGCAAATCACTGAAGAACATAAAATTATACCATCTATAACCCGCCAAAAATGAAGTACTTTTATTATTTATTTAGGCCACCAGTTGGTGAGAACAGCGTTATCTAGAATAGCATAGCTTCTTGATAACGTTAGTGATGGACATTATTAAATGCAGAATTATGCTTTTTTTGCTTCTTATATCTCATTACATATTATATTACACCTCAATTATTTGAACCAACTGGTAGTATTAGTGATGGATATTATTACATAGAGAACAATATATTTGAATAATCATTAATACCAATGACACATGCGATATAGTAATTATTAGTTTTAATTTTCATTCAATTGAAAAATGTAAAAAAAATCTAAATATTAAAAAAAATACATAATCCAATTCTAAAATCTCAAAGTACTTACTTTATTAAAAAAGTAAAAAGTTGATGTTTTCATTTAATTTAATAAAAGTTTTGAAATCATACCAATTTTGAAAACGGTATGAGATCAGCTATTGGATAGGAAGTTACAGATGGACATTCGAAATTATGATTATTGGGGATATTTGCACCTACAGAGCAAAATAATGGTAGTCACAAATAACCATCTTTACTTTCACACTTTATTTTTAAATCTTTCCTCATTTGTTAGATTTGACAGCCTCCATAGCATAAAAATGGTAATTTTCAATGCAATATTTTTTTAAAAAATTAGAATTCCAGCAGCTAAATGTATAAGTTGACACCCATCTTTTTGCTTTATTTCATTCCCTTGGACGGCAACTCTATTCAAATTTGTAACTAGTGCCATACTAGTGTTCACAAGATTTATTTTTGCTAAACAAGGACAATATATTTTTCAAGGCTTATGAAGAATAAAGTGGGCTCCTGTTCTTTTGCTTTAAAGGTACGTGGAAGATATGTAGATCCTTAAAAAGGTACTAAAGAGCCTTCTAAATGGTTGGCATTTGGCAAAAATTCACAATTTCGTTATACTTTGTTGCATTATATTGAAATTGACCATGTGTGACAGGTCCTGGTGGAGAAACTGCTGCGATGCTGTCCCAAGATAGAGAACATCTATCTGCTGATGAGACCCAAGAGAGGGCAGGACATCACATCCAGACTAGCGGAACTCACCAGCTCTCCGGTACGTTGACATCAAGTTATTTACCTTTATTCGTAAAAAAATTCTGGTCTATTCGCATTTCCTTGCATCATCGTAACCGTTGCGGCGTGACCGCGCAACATGAATCGCGCTGATTGCGTGTCGCACTCTAATTATCTAAAGTTGTCATTCTAGCAAGTTACAGACAGATAATGAAATTATTATATTTGTATTTGAAATTATTATAGATTGTATACTTTGTTCATTTTTACACAGAGAATATTATGCGAAATACGTACAATATTATTTTAAACGTAGGTAAAAATCAGTTTGAAAAATAGGTAGAAATCACTAAATATTTCCACTACAATAAAAATACATACATACTGATATTTGACAGACCTTGTCATTTATAAATAAATAAAAAAAACTTTGTGGGCAAGTACATAAAAACGAGTATCATGTTTATTTTGCTTATTTTGTCCCCCCTAATCTTAGATTAATGATTATGTTTTTAACTGTATCATCGAAACTATAATTTCAAAGCATTGACATGCAGGAAAAGGTTTGTCTAGTTCGTTATTTTGCAAATGTTTACTGGAAAGCAGAATTAACCTACTTAAAAATTCAAATGACAACATTAACCCATTCTGTGTCCAAGCTGTTCATTCAGAACGAGCTGAAACAGGTCAAAAAGGTCCTCAGATCATGTACTATAGTGACAGTTGTATTTTTTAAAAATAAATATTAGTGTGTCATATGCATTTTTGGTGACAATTATGTATAATTTGTATTTATTTGATTGCATAAATTCAATAATGACAAAATTAAACCTTTATACTATTTATGAAGTAGTAAATTGTATAAGTAAAAAAGGAAAATACAGTTTTCCTTATTAATTTGATCACTAAATACTTCCATGACCTATCTTATGGCGTGCGTCTGCTTGCCCGAACATTGTTAATTTTTTTTGTGAAATATCCTATCAAGTTATATATGGTAATACAACTAATGAACTTCTTGGTAATTCCAGCTTTTCGAGACCATAAGAAAGGAACGGCCCTGGGAGATGAGCAAAATAATTCCCATCCAGGGAGATGTCACAGAAGCTTTCCTGGGGATAAGCGCTGATGACCAGGCCACGCTCATACGAAGGGTAAATATTGTTTTATTTATTCAGGATATTTTGAGTATAAAGTATATTCATAGAGACTAATAATAGTCGAAAAATAGATGTCTCATCACCAACGGCGACATCTATATTGATTCATGACATTGATGTTCATGTATGACAAATTTCAACCATAGATGGCGGTAGTTAATACTAGTCACATATAAAACAGGTTGCCCAAACTTAACATATATGTTAAGTTTGATATAAAATTTTTTGAAGTTGTATGTATATGTTACAGTGAATCTGATTTTCTAGTGAGTCCATCATTCACTGGCATTTTAGAGAAAGTATATTCAAGGTCATTCTTATCATATTCAAAGAGTTTTTCACCAATAGAAATGAATACAATATTTTAACTTGCACTTACTAGTGAATTTATTGGTTTCCGAACTGTCAAAAATTAAATTTGACAAGTCTGAAATCCGTTTCCGTAAAAATCTATGCTTTTAAACGAACTTTTATTTATCCAAATTGAAACAACCGGGCCTTGAATAACAATTTAATAAGTCATTGCGTGAACAAGGTTCTTACTGCATTATTAATTTCTTCTGTGCAAATCAACATTATGTAGGTAACGGATATTATTAAAATAGTCATTTTGAAGTGTTGAAAGTTTCGTCTGCACCAATTCTTCATTATATGATTTTATAACAAGATTCTAATGGCACATGGACCTTGTTTTTCAAAATTTATTTTGCGTTTTGTGTCTCATTCTACACTAGTCTAGTCCAAAGTCATCACAAAGCGACAGTATTTCTAATTTTTATCCTTTGAGCGATAGCATATTCTCTATTCTGTGGCGATAGTTCTGTTTCTCGAACTGTCACACTTCTGGACTGGTCTTTGATATTCAATGATTAGTTTAGGTAGGTAACTAAAACGTAATATATTTTTAAAATTTTAATCGCGAACACTTACGAAATTCTGATCATCTTATAATTCAAAAGACAGTCGATTAAACTCATAAAAATGATACGGTGCGAGCAAGCTTCACATCTGTCACCGACGTCGAGCCGAGTAAGTTTGCGAACTTAAAAACCGCGCACTTTATGTTGTACGTCTACCACCCGTGCTTACACGTGCGCAAACAAGAAACGCAAACGACATTAGACACATTTTTAATAAAAAGATAGAAAATTGGAAATGCGGAAGAATCTGAATGAATTCAAACGTAAATGATGACTTAGAATCTCTTTGATTTTTGTATTTTTCGCATCGAGTGTTTGTTACTTGACGCACTTTTAAAGGTTCATTTAAAATTAATAATACCGGGTGTATATTTATTTATGTTTCTATATTTGTAAGAAATAAACTTTTGTTGTATTGTTATAAAAAAAACATATTAGGTCCTTACATATGAAATTGAGGTTTTGCCGTACTGGCAAATTTGATCTCAAATATCTTCTCTTTGGCTAGGAATTCCAAATCCAAATTTATACAGCTATTTACTCATGTATTTGTGTTTTGAAAATTATAATTCATTTGTTTTTTCCTCAATTGTTTTTTTCTTTGCGTCACTCAGTTTACAAAATGAAAAACTTGAAATATCGCGTTATTTACGAGTACGAGTTCCACCGTGGCACCAGTGCTGCAGAAACGGCTCGAAGGATTAATGATGTGTATGGCGACGGTGCCGCAAAAGAAAACACAGTGCGTTTTTGGTTCCAACGTTTTCGTTCTGGAAATTTCGACCTGCAGAACAAGCCCCGTGGACGGCCGGAGACCAAAGTTGATAATGAAGAATTGAAGGCTATTGTGGAAGCGGATCCATCGCAAACCACATCCGAGTTAGCTGCAGGCTGCGGTGTTAGTGATAAAACTGTTTTAATCCACTTGAAGCAAATTGGTAAGGTGAAAAAGCTTGAAAGGTGGGTACCTCACGAATTGAGTGAAGCAAATCAACAAACGCGCGTTGACTGCTGCGTTGCATTACTCAACCGGCACAATAATGAAGGGATTTTAAATCGAATCATTACCTGTGATGAAAAGTGGATCCTGTACGATAATCGGAAGCGCTCATCGCAATGGCTGAACCCTGCCGAACCAGCCAAACCATGCCCCAAGCGAAAATTGACTCCAAAAAAGTTACTTGTGAGCGTTTGGTGGACTAGTGCTGGTGTCGTTCACTACAGCTTTCTTAAATCTGGCCAGACGATTACGGCAGATGTCTATTGTCAGCAACTGCAAACCATGATGGAAAAGCTAGCTGCTAAACAACCGAGGCTGGTTAATCGCTCTAGGCCACTGCTGCTTCATGATAACGCTAGACCACACACTGCACAACAGACGGCTACCAAATTAGAGGAGCTTCAATTGGAATGTCTAAGACATCCACCGTACTCTCCGGACCTTGCCCCAACAGATTACCATTTTTTTCGAAATTTGGATAACTTCTTGCAAAGGAAAAAATTCAACTCCGATGGGGCAGTCCAAACCGCCTTCAAAGATTTTATTGATTCCCGTGCGAATGGTTTTTTTAGTAAAGGGATCGATGAACTACCTATGAAATGGCAAAAGTGCATAGATAGCAATGGTACATACTTTGATTAAATAAATATATTATAATAAAAAAAAATCGGCTTTATGTTCCTCCCATACTAAACGCCAATTTCATGTGTAAGGACCTAATATTTAATAAACTTAATTGACAAAATACATATTCATTAATAAAAATTTTCCCTTAACCCCCCAATATTTACATGGTGACATATCCTCGTTTTGTTCCGGCAGTCGTCAGATATCATAAAAAACCCGAGTGCGCGATCTTTCAGCCGACACCTTACTTCGCGATTCGTATTCGTTTTGCGGTGCCGCTGTCCTATTTTAATTTAGGAGTTAAAATAGAACCGCAAAATGAATAAAAATCGCCTAGTGTAGTGCCGCCTTTATACTTTCTACGCTTTAAGAATTACGTGTACAAATTGATGGTTTCACCGATATATTGTCTATGCTTTGAGTAATGTATTTTCACGGATTATGTGTAGTGAATCTGAGAATTCGTTGATTTAGATGTTTTCACTGCCCCCACTCTGCCCGACCGGGAAAAGTACATTTTTACTAGTGAAAGTATAGTCTCACTAAAAATGCTAATTCGCTGTAACATATATATATATATACAACTTCAAAAATTTTTATAGATGTGGTAGTCATTCATGGGTGGAATTGGTGAATCTTACATTGTGTAAAGTGATCGATAGGATGCAAGACCTTTTAACACCCAACAGGCTTCCATAACTGCTTTCCGGTATGAATAGTTTCGTCTCTATGAGGCATCTATAATATATATATTTTATTCGTCCTATGGAAAAATTTATTTTTGAAATTTGACTGTGAACTAACAGAATGTGTACCTATCATCTAAGGTGGTTTAAAAATATTTTTTCATCTTCAAAAATGTATAGGTCGACCACAATCAAAAGACCATTCCCTAGCTTTGTCCGGTAGGAAGAAAGCGGGGAAAGTTGCCTGGCAAGCCCATATTACAAGCCTCAATATGATATTCCAAATAAATATACATTTTTTAGTTTAAAAAACGTTACTTACTTATTAGAAAAACTTCTTTTGTGTTCATTTTTTGCATCATAACAACACACATATTTTTTGCGCACATTCCTTTGAATAGCTATAATAATCATTTTACTTTTTATTGATTTATTGAGCTTACTATACTCGGAGTTGAATGTAAAGAAAATATTAAAATTAAGGAGACTTCGATGACCAGGCCATACAGAGCATACGGATGATGAGCAATCGCTGAATTGTGGATGCTCAATAATATATCCTAAGGAAGACGAATGATACATAGTCCCGATAGCTGAAGTGGTAGGACGATACAAGTAAACATTCGTCCCTTCTTGGTGTCAGCGATTGGAGAAATGCAGCCCGGTGCAAAGACTGGTGGAGGTAGTGTATTCTTGAGGAGGCCAGGACTCGTACTGGGTTGAAAAACCAACAATGACGATGAATTCGACTTCCTCAAAATTATATTTCTCCACTGAATACAACCATCAATGATATTTTTCGATAATTCTATTTTAAAAATTAGTGTTAATTTGGTAAAATTATATGTTGCTTACAAAGATTATTTTTGATCCAGGTGTCAGTGGTGTTCCATTCTGCGGCAACAGTGAAGTTTGATGAAAAGCTGAAGCTCTCCGTAGCCATCAACATGCTCGGGACTGCCACACTGGCCAACCTGTGCCAGAGAATGTGTCACCTGGAAGTATGTTACATTATATTCACCTTTTGCTTGTCTGATGAAAAAACTTTGGATCGATTTTTAACCCTTTTCCCGTGATCGAATCGAGCTGAAACTTTGCAAGCAATTGAGCAAAAAGATTTATCAAATTTTCGTTAAAAAAATTAATAATTATAGTATAATTTTGGATTTTTAGAAATTTTAATGGTTTTTTCATACAATTCAGTAAGTTGTATGGAGATTCCGACGCATCTGGTAGACATGGAACCTGATTATAGTATAATTTTGGATTTTTGGAAATTTTTTATTACTCCCTTTAATAGCGTCGCCCAGCTGAATCCCAACACGTAGGTTAAGCGCCAAACCAGTTTCCACCAGTAAATGAGAAAGGGAGTAAAATAAAAACTTGGTTTTTATGGGTTAGTTTTTTACTCCCTTCATATTAACTCGTGGCGTCTGATTGATTGATTGCTTGTCTGACAAAAAACTTTGAATCGATTTTTAACCCTTTTCCCGTGATCGAATCGAGCTGAAACTTTGCAAGCAATCGAGCAAAAAGATTTATCAAATTTTCGTAAAAAAAATTAATAATTATAGTATAATTTTGGATTTTTAGAAATTTTAATGATTTTTTCATACAATTCAGTAAGTTGTTTGTAGATTCCGACGCATATGATAGACAAGAAACCCGAAAATGAGAAAGGGAATATTGTAAAAACTTGGTTTTTATGGGTTACTTTTTACTCCTTTTCTTTTAACTCGTAGAATCTGCTTGTCTGCCGAAAAAAAATTGGATCGATTTTTAACCCTTTTCCCGTGATCCAATCGGATGAAACTTTGTAGGCATACTCAAGGCGACGATAAAAATGATGTAACAAATTTTTGTTTATAAAAATTTAATTTTAGTGTGAATTTTGGATTTTTCGAAACTTTAACGGTTTTTTTTCAAATTGGAAACCATACAAATGAGAAAGGAGCCCGACGCGTAGAGAAGGTGCGAAACCTGTTTCAACTAGTCTGACTCGAGCCATGGGTCCGAACAGACGGTTTCGCCGACGCCATGCCCCCCTATATCAATTATTACGTTTTCAATATTCTATAAGTTTTAAGGATAATAATATACATGGAATAGATTTTCCACATTAACTTAAAGCAAGAGGAATATGTTGATAGAATATCAAATTGGAAACAATACAATGAGAAAGGGAGTATAATAAAAACTTGGTTTTTATGGGTTAGTTTTTCTATCCCGATTTTTTCAGACCATAAAATGCATTGTTTTCTTTAGGAAAATTAATGTAAAACGTGGATCCATTGAAGTGTTCTTGGTTGGATAATTCATGGTAATGGGCCCCTGCAGAAAACAATTTCAAAATGAAAAAGTCAAGCTCTGTTGAAACATCCTCGCTCCAATATTTTGTAAAAAAGTAGTTCATCATGTGACTGTGTATTTGTTCAGTTAATAATATTTCATTAATTATTGTTTTCTTTCTTTGACATTTCATGAAATATTATTTTATGACAATGTGTAGGTATATTTTCAAACTACATCATGGAGAATTTTTAGAACAAATACTATTGTTTATTGTATTAGATTTAGGCGATTTAGTTTAGTTCATGGCAATCACAGGTCACAGGCTAAGGGCCAGTTGTTTCAAGTTGGATTAAAGTAAAAATTTGTTTAATGTATAGATTTTTGCATTCTCTACCAATCAAATGATACGTTTCCGTAAAAATCTATGCTTTAAACAAACTTTTATTTTAATCCAACTTGAAACAACCGGGCTTAAGTTGATCGCCTAAAACAATGTTTTTCTATACTTTTCTCTTTTTTTGTCCAGTAAAATATTTTTTTAAATTTTCTCATATATCTATTTGTGATGCATCTCATCATCTGTAAAATAGTGTATGTGTGATAGGAACACATGTATAATGTACTCAAAAATTGCGGAAAACTAATAAAATTAATGTTCTGCTACTTCTAGCCAGCGATAGTTAACTAATTTGGAATTTTCAACCAATTCCAGGCCCTGGTTCACGTGTCGACAGCTTACTGCAACTGTGACCGTGTCATAGTGGACGAGATGATATATCCACCGCCCGTGGATCCCAGCTACATAGTGAATATGGTGGGATGTATGAATGAAGAACTGGTGGACCATCTCACACCTATGCTTATTGGTAATAAACCTTTTTTTCAAAAAATCGTGTTAAGCTAGATTGCGGTTTTCTCAGTCGCATCTTTATTAATTTTTAAATTCATTTTTAAAAACATCTTGTTTTGTGAGCAATATTGTTGCGTTAAAAGAAAAAAGTTTTAACCTGTAAATTTATCATACATATGTATGTAGTATTACTGTACAGGTTAGCCATTATGCAAGGATTATGGACATAATTAATTTGCATTTCCATTTCTATCGACGAGATTCTGTATTTTGGCTCTACATTTGATCTGTGAATATTAACATTTTGTTACTTACAGGTAACAGACCAAACACTTACACATTCACAAAGGCGCTTGCCGAAGATATGTTGCTCAAAGCCAAAGAACAAGGGGACATTCCAATAGCCATCGTCAGACCATCCATAGGTGAGTTGTATTATAATGTTTTGTTACTGTGAATTATTATTTCGGCATCTCCAATTTCTTAAACTTAAACTTTAACTTAAATTGTACAATCTTTCTCAAATACATTGAGGTTGGTAAAACACTGAAATTTCGCGAATGCTTGATTACTACAATGAGATCTCATTCATTAACGCTAACCTGGGATGTATTCTTCGTAATACAGGCTCAGTTTATAAGGAAATTGTATTAAATATGGTTGATAGTAATTGTTCTAATCTGTAATATGCTTATCAAAAGCCAAATTTACCCTGTGTATCTGCTTTTAGACATTGAGAATTGTCATTTCTCAGATGATTACACATTGCTGATCTTGGAAACCAAGTGCCTCTCTTTTTGTGTGGTAATTAGTATCATGGTAATGCTTGACCAACGTAAATTGGTGTGCGGCGACTTTGGAACAGGTGGTGCAAGAACAATTGCCAATATAGTTTTAAAGTTTTGCGAAACTGAAAAAGCATATTATGGACCAATATCACCATTTAACAGGACTTTAGATAGAGCGGCCGCCATTCATGGTTTGTTTCTTTAGTGTTGCCCGACCAAATTTCTATTATAATATCATAAAATATATTTGTCAATATACCGGACACCCTGTATATTATGTATTGTGTAATAAATTTACACCGTGGCAATTTCTATTTCTCGACAGGGACGCCCTCCCTCGCACGCCAATTTATACTGGTAGCACTCTAATTCTTCTCGTCATTGCATAACATAATGGTTTTTTTACTGCATTTCTAATTTTTCAACCACAAAAGTGTTTCATAATGTTTCATGTTATACTCCTAATTGTCATAATATTACTGCATTTTTCTATAATGTCATTGTAGGATTGTCTATAAAGTCATGTTCATGGCTTCAGAGAACCTAGAGATAACTGACCACATTCTTTTAAGTATCCATATAAATAAATGCGCATACTGATTTGTAACTATGGCGGTTTTCTAGTACTGTCATCTCGCCGCGAGCCAGTGGATGGCTGGCTAGACAATCTGAACGGTCCCACAGGGATCATTGCGGCCGCCGGGAAAGGGTTCTTCCGCACCATGCTCTGTCACGGAGAGAGGACCGCCGACCTGGTGCCCGTGGATACTGTCATCAACCTCATGGTGGTGGCTGCCTGGAAGACTGCCACATGCAGGTAAACTGGATTTGTAATTCAAAAACGGAAAACCCCAAAATTCGCCATAATTTGAAAATTTCCAAAATGTCAATTTTGTAGTAAATTGATTCCGATAATTCGTAATTTGACATAATTTTCAGTCTCTTACTCCATAAATCAATACGTTTCAGTTCACTGAATTAGAAATTTGACAAAACTTAAAATAATATGTATTTTGATTTTTTCACAAAAGAGAACAACAAATATGTAATATACATGTATACCTTAAAATGACCCCCTATGCTATAAGTTTTGTTATAAATTATTAAGTATTTTTAGTTGTTATACAGTGCATACGCAACACATCAATACTCTCACTATTTTCAAACTAAGCTATACGCTTCTTCTATGAAAATTAGAGTAACTTGCTGGTCTCCTCGAACGGGACTCAAACCATCGATCACTATGCGAATCTCTCGAAAATTATTTATTTCGTATATATTTGGTTACAATTAAAAATGATATACATAGTAGTTCAAGTAGTAGAATAAAATTGTTGTTAAATGCCAGCGAAAATCTTACTGCGATGGTTTTTTCTCTAACACAACGTGTTAGTGGGGTGCTATTGTACATACTGATTAGGTTTTTACGTATTACTTGAGTACACTTGAAAAATTTATTTAAATTCCATTTCTTGCTTCTATAGATTTTATAAAAATTATGAATCCATATGAATACTGGTGTACATTTGATCTTTGTAAAAATATCAGTACCAAAAGTATTGAAGAGCCCAGTTCTTATCTAATGCGGGCCCCAAAGCACTGTATTGGTTAAAGTACATCTCTTTGCAATTGTACATGCTTTTCAATTGTATTGTGATGATGGTACCAACATATTTAAAGAATATTTTAAATTAATGAAGTAATTTGACGTAATATGTTGTATACTTGTAGATCTGAAGGAATCACCGTATACAACTGCTGCACCGGCCAACAGAAGCCCATCCTCTGGAAGGACTTTGTAGGACTTTGCTTCCATTATATTAGAAAACATCCTTTCAGTGAGTTTTCTTTTACTATTTGTTTTTCAATAACACCATAAAATTGACACGTTTATCATCTACATAAAAACATATTAAGGCTATACATTCACTTTAAATTAAAGAAAAATGGTTTTTAATTTCTTTTTTAATACAATACGTATTATTGTAGTAGTTTTTTTTTTAATTCTAGATCAAAAATAATTAGAATTCAGTCAAATTCACAAGTATTTTGATATTTCAGCTGGAAGTCAAAATAATACCTAAATATACTTATGTGACATAATTTTTAAATAAAAAAACGGTATTGTTAGATTTCTTGATGTCTCATTCTCGTCTTGTAACAGCACGATCCAATTGCACCATACAACCAGGTCTCTAACCATCATGTGCAAACATCTTGCTTGCTTGTTTTTTTTGTGGGTACTGTTCATTGTGGAGTACCAAAGGGCAAAACTAAATTTCAGAATGAAGGCTTCAACATGCACACATTCACTAATTTGAAGGATTCAAAATGATCCCTTTGTTAGTACCTTTATTTGTAGTAGGTACTCTGTCTACTTCAATGAACTACATGAAGTTAGCTGCTCATTTGCTGTTCACGTACTACATACTTCAACTGTGATACTACAAAATTTATCCCTTAGGGGGGGGAATTGAATTAGTAAATTGCCAACCAAAAATTGTTGTTTTGAAGATTTGAAGTTTGAAGCTTGAAGGATTGAAGAAAATGTTTGATTAAAAACGTGTGAACTATGTAGTGAAGTATTGTATTGTGTTAAATTGTAGTATTTAGTACAGAGTGGACCCATCACCATTGCAATGAAATATTATTAAATTTAAATTTAAAATAAAATAAAATACTTAGTTTATAAGCCACTTTATTATTTATTATATTTTATTAAACTTTTGTTATTATATTTAATTTTGACATTGTAAGATTAAATTTGTTAGAAAGCAGTTACATAATTGCTTACCATTGCATATTGTGTAAGTGTAATTTCGTATACGGGGTGATAAGGTACTGAATTCGTAAATAAGTACTTTATCAACAGCACTGTGAGTCTTTCAATTTGAATATTTGAAAGAAGGATGCAGAAAAGTAATTTTAAATGTCTGCAAGAATCTGTCAATACAACATAATGTTTGCAGGTGATATAATGTGGTGGCCAGGAGGCAATGTACGTTCCACCCGGATAATCCACACGGTAGAGAACGCCCTATACCACCGGGTGCCTGCCATGTTTATGGACTTTGTCGCCAGGTCCACTGGGAAGAAAGCCATGTAAGACATCAATTTACATATTTGCATTTAGTAAAATTTAATTTGGTTCCAAAAAATGTATTTTGTTTTATGTGATTACATTATTTATGAAAAAAAATACAACACAGTTATAAACGAAGATGAATCAACCATGATCGTATGGTAGAAAATTATTTGGAGATCATATCCACTTCGGGAACATCCCTTAAAGCAGTCGTGTTCAAAAATTCCTGTTCCTGTTGTCTGTTTATTTATCTATGACAAACAATTATAATCTTTTTTAAGTTACATAGAAAATAATGTAAATTCTTGGTAACGCTTTCATGCATAGCGCGGCCTACCGTGCGTTCCGGGGAAATCCTGACTAATCTGAATCCTGTTTGTTAAAATACGGGGCAAGCGAGTGCATGTATATGGCAATTGGCTACGTCCAACAACTGTTTTATGAAAAACAAAACTTTGTCCCTTGGTTCCATTTAACAAATGACATCATGACAGAATTGGTACATAAATACTTTATAAGCACAAATCGCTATCCAGAAATACCAAAATCTTAGTTCAAATATGAAACGCATTTCTGACCAGTACTCAGATTAATTCTTACACCTGCATTTGAGACACAAGAAAATTTTCAGGAGCACTTTTAGTCGGTTTTTGAAAATAGGCTTAAGAAGACAATGGCTTGAAAGACATATCAGCTTTCATGATGCAAAACTGGAGCTAAACAGAGATCAATAGAAGCAAACCTCTTATTAGGAATAATAAAAACAATAAGGGACGATAAATGAAAAATTTATTCAGAATATTTTGATAATTGAAAAATTTATAATGAATCCACATAACTAAAATTACAGATCACACTTACCTTAAATCATAATCGTCAACTACTCTATTGTGTATTCTCATTGTGAAACAATATTGACCCTAAGTTAAGTTAAAAGATACTGAGAATGATAAAATAACATTTCTGTATGTTGATATCGAAATGCAGTATCCATGATTTTGTTTTCTTTTTTGGTAATCTATGAATTGTAAGAAGATGTCACATTATTATGTATATGAATTATATTGGTGAAAATAATTAATTTGATCGGAATCCCTCAGAATGATGAGAATACAAGACAAGCTGGAGAAGGCTGCTGCCTGCCTGGAGTACTTCACCACCAAGGAGTGGCAGTTCCGCGACGACAATGTCCGCCGCCTGTGCGGCTCGCTCTCCCCAGACGACCGCCAGAAGTTTGACTTTGACGTACGCAACATCCACTGGGACTCGTACATCCAAAGCTACATCCTAGGCATCCGGCAGTTTATTTTCAAGGAGAGCCCCGCGTCGCTACCCAAGGCCCGGGCGCAACTCTCCAGGTACTACCACTTTCTTATATCCACTTTCTTTCTGTTCCGCTTCTAATCAAACTAAGTACATTTTGGTATTTTACCATTTGCATTGTTAGTTTTAAAAATGTAAAATGGCCTATTAAATGATGAAATGATTATTTCTAAACATATTATTTATTTATTCATTTTTTGTATACGTATTTTTATAATGGCGGGTTTGTCAGCTAGAAATTTTTTCCGACCAACCATACAATTTAGTGGAACAGTTATAATAGATTTCCGGTACACAACGGTGACAAAACCAGCTCCATGGTAACGAGACGAGTAGGAGATGAATGGGGACAAGGAAGTGTTAAACTAGATTTTGGGAAAGGAAGAATTGCATTAGTCTGCTTTTGAAGATACTTAAGTCTGATGATTCCACAGTTCCACATACATATTCCGTGTGAAATGATTGCTGTTTGCTAATTGTTTAAATGAATATGTAGAACAGACCACCAAAATATATAAACGTGAATAATGGAAATTTCTTGGTACATGCTGCGGTTCCACGCAGTTCCACTATGTTTGACTTATTTAAAAAATTTGCTACGAGAATGTAAATTTAGAAAATTATGAAAAGGTCAAACTAAATACCCTCAAAAACTATAAAATGTTAATGGATAAGTAGCACTTTATTACAAGATGGAATTAACTTGGAAAGACTCAGTTTGGAATCAAATTTCAAAAAATAAAATAAAACAATGTCTATTGTAAAAAATGTTTTGTTTACTAGGGAATTTAATTATGCAAGTATAAATACTTTAATTGGATTATAAATGTACCTATCTTAAATATATATGGGGGGCGTTAAACTTTCGCTGTGTCCCAGCCCCCTCCCCTAAAAAAGGGGTTTAGTACAATGTTATACTTTGTGATATGTACTGAAATACTTATGATCCCTTAAATGTTGAAAATGTAGGTAAAAATTTTAGCCTTTTTCATGAACACTGAGGTCTTTTTCTTAGGTACTACTGGTGTCACCGTCTCATACAACTGGCCCTTGTCTTTCTGTCGTGGCGATTCTTATTTTATCGCACCGGATCACTCAGAGCGGCGTGGTCCATGATCTGGTCTCGGCTGGTGCAGATGCTCCGGCTTCTCCCCGTGGCCTGATGAGAGTCTCACCGCCATAGGGAATCAAGAGAGGCCCCCGCATTGTCGCGTACAGCGCGATGGGCACAGACATAATATAATATATAAAGTAAGACAACGCTTTACAAAAGTTGTGACCTAATTTATTTATTTTTTTAATATTTGCATTCAATTGTATTCTGTTTTCTTGTCATATTATGTCGTTCAACGCGTAGACTGTAACTAGGGTGTTCAGATTGCCAATGTGCGAGGGTAAACAGCATTTTCAAAGTTTGAATTCGTTATTTGAATAGCCAACTGAATATTTATAAATATCATATTTATATGTGTTACAAATAATTGATTATTGGGTACTCTCTGCATTGACGGTCGGTGCAATATGTATGTACGCAGTGTCACTGGAGGCGGCTTACTCGATTTTCCTTTGGAAGACAATTGTACTCGTGAGTATCCGCCTGAAGCCAGCGTACGTCAGTAAATAATGCGTTGCAATGTGCAACTTTCCGCGGTATTGTTAGAAAAGTATTGTAATTGGTCATTCGTATGTCGAGGAATGAATCTGTAAGCCTATGAATAGTTTTTCAAAGTACGTTTCTCTTCTTGTAATATTCTTAAGTTTTATTTATTCAGAAGAAATTGTTCAACTATTTTGCCTGCTGTTCATATATCAATTATGTATCTAGACAAGACTTGTACTTTCTGAGAAAGTATGTATGTAATAAATACACTGTAAAAGGTTTTGTTTTGTAAAGTTGAGAAATTACACTTTTTTAATGTAATTTTAAAAAAATGTAAATGATGTGGACAAATTGTTTATTGTTAATTTTGTTTTGGTTTATTAAATTTAAAATTCTCTGTGTTCTAGAGCGTGTATCTACAAGTGGAATTTGTGCTAAAAGTACTGTTTTAGTCACTTTAGTAATTTGATATTGTAAGTTGGGCCAATTTGAATAGAAAATTGTATTGTTCATTCAAATTTATACACCCCTGGGTGGACGTTCTCTACATGCAAGAGTTGTGGAGATTTAGTGTTGGCCAAATTATCAGAATACCATTTCAATAAGCTTTATTTTGTATAAAAATAAATCTTGTACGGTTTATGAGTTTGCACTTTTTAAAGACAATTTAATTATGAATGTTGGTACAGTATAATAAAATCATTTGGCAAATGAAGAAATTTGGTGTTTTGTAATTCCTGTTACGGAATATTTCCGTGATATAATATTGTCGCCAAATGAACGACACTGCTAGATATTTTCTCATACTGTCAACAGAAGGACAGATTGTGACGACATTCGGGTATGTCTAATCATTACTTATTTCTAAGAATTTAATATAAAACTTATTATTATTTAAGATTTAGAACATTGTTCAATATTGGTTTAAGCTTGTGATCGATGGGAAATGAATATTGAAAATAATTGCAAAATATGTATAACAAAATATATTATGATTAGGTATTTATTTGAATTAATTTTAAAGGTGGCAACATTTGCTTGCGCTGTCGTCTAAATGCAACGGTTCGTTGAAATCAGATTGTGATTGAGTTCCTTGCTTGATGGCATTTATTGTAAATATCTAAAATTGGCGTATACTAATTTTACATTGACAATGTGACATTTTTTTAATTCCACGTTTCATTAAGCGTCCGTCTTTGCCCAGATCTTCTTTGAAATTCATTTGAAGATGCCATTCTTTTCAACCGTGTCTGCGTCACTATTTTATTTCACGTACAGTTCTTTATAAATAATTAACTGACTTGCAAGCAGAAGTTGCTGATTGGATAAAGTGTGGTTGTCATTTTTTTATATAAACATACCTCGGTTAAACATACCTAAAAGTTAAACTTAAGCGAAAGGCGTGTAGTCTTTCTATTTGTTCATTTTTGTGGTGATGTATTTTTATCAGTTTATTACTGTTTAATACTTGATTACGTTCAATCATTATCAATAATGTAAACTCTATGCTCAAGAAGAAAATATATTTCACACTTTGATTTAGACCTAACATAATTTGGATGGTGATAATTGACTGAGGGCCACCCACATAAATATTATTATACAGCACCAATCTGCTAATAGCATCATTCCATATAGTACCAAAATAAATTTTACGAGTTTAATAAATAATAATATACACATTTTATATTTTTAGTATCCTGTATTCAAAATCAAAGAACACAGGTTGAACTTCGCGATTTTACTGCTGCTCTTCGGCCGTGGGTGGGATGTTGGTTCGTTATCACCGTCGACTTTAGAACCGACCAACTTCTGCTAGTAATCCAGTTGTGCGCGAGTCCACTGGCTAATGCGGTAGTTGAATGTGCAAAAGACAAAACAGAGCAAAAGTGGCTGCAACCAGTGAAAACACGTTTTCAAACAATGTGAAGTGAAACATTCTATGTCATCAGGACAGGATGATCGCTGGATTTTACAGAAGAGTGTATTTCAAAAGAGTAGTGTGAAATGTGTTTCCTTGGTTAACGTGTGGTTAAAGATGCTATGTAAGTGAAGACTTTTGAAATGTATAGATATAATTTAATTGAAAAGTAAGCTTTTTCATAAATAATGACCGTGGCAGCAAACTAAGGTTATGCGATTGTCAAATGAATATGGAAGTTAGCATTGACTGTGTGTGTTTATCCTTATCTGAAGGACAACTTTGTATGAATTGTTTCCGAGAATGTATAATAATAGTTACTGTTAAGAATCCATTCTCTGAATCGAAAGTGTGAAATTGTTTTAAAAATATTGTGATTCAATCTTCCGCTTTTTATTGGAGTGTCTTTTTTTAAAATCTGTTATTTTAAAAGCATAATATATATCACATTTTTTAATATGATTTTATTTTTATCGAAAAATATATAATTCATGCTAAATTTCCGACAAGATAGTTTTCAAAATATTTACCTAGCATTTGTTCTAAACAATAGACTGACAGACTCGATATAGACCAAAAATACTTTGGTTAAATTAGTTTTTTCATCGGATAATTTTTGGCAGATTTAAAAAAATCCACACATCTCCGCAGAATATGTAATTTAAGTCGATTAAGAACCCATATCGCTTGGGATATGTTGAGTTTATTTGTTGACTACTGTTAATGGTTTTGTTTCCACTCGTTGTTATGTTAAACATTTTGGTTTATTTAATTTGTAAAATAGCATTAATATTATGTTACACAATCACATTCTCCAAACCGTGTCGCTGTCAAACTCTTAACACCAAAGTATTTTTTTCTTTGGACAGTTCAGCCGATATTCAACTAGCTGCTTGGATGCGTAATAAGAGCTAATCGAGCAGAGGAATTGTGTGAACTATTAGGGGTGTAATGTTTATGGACAGATTTGATTTTTATTATACTCAAATATGGATGTGTTCAAAAAGTGTTGACAGCTTCAATGTCAAATACGAATATATTGCATTCCTGCATTGTAAATTACTCCCAAATGACAGTGTTATTAATTAATTAATTTATTAAAATGATTTCCAATGTACATCCTGATCAAACATTTTGAGAAGACATAGTCTATTGGGTGTAGGTTTCCACACAAATATTTTATATTGATTTCGATCCATGTTATTTCAGTTATTTTCTCAACTAGTAAATGGATTTGAAGCAAAGCGAGTGCCGTACATTTGCCACGGCTAACAACCTAATGTTGAAAATTACAAATAATATGAAAATAAATCACGCATGATTAGTTTCAGGAAGCGTTTCATTAAATTCCTTGTTTTTTATGTAAATTGGCCCGAAAAATATAATTTACAATGAAAGTTCTGACGAAGCGATTTTCATATTTCTGTGGTTCATAAAAGACCCAGTATTATTTCAATTATTAAGCCTCAAAAAGTATTCAATATAAATTTCTATCATATAAATTACTTAAATTAAATAATAATTATGAAAACAAGGTTGCATTCTTATAAACCTACTTGAGTTTTGGTTTATTTCTAATAAATTTATCACAACCCTGTTATGAAATTGATGGAAATAAATTTTAACTTGTACGCAAAAGATGTCTTCAATTTAAAAGAATTGCTTCAATATATAATTATTAATATACTTAAGGTTAACATTGTTACACACTGATCATTCTTATATCATGGTTTTGATCAGCGCTGTCCAATTGGATCATTATTTATATAATTCACAAATTTGTACTTAACTATTGTGTTTTTATCTTTTTCTCTTTTCCTCAATAGAAACAATGTTAGATAAAAATAACATTACCTCTGTAATATGTATTTACAAAATGTTGAGGATTATTGTGTTATCTACATTTCTACACGCTCTTTGTGAATCTAATACACATTTTTCATACACTCACCGCAGTCAGTGTTTCTTCAATGACCAAGTCCATGGTGTGATTCCTAATGTCTTAATTTTGTAAAAAAATATATAACTATTAACCGGTCGTGTGCCGGCCATACGTAACGCGGAATGTGCCCTGTCTGTCACATGATTGATAGTTATATTCATGTAAAAATTAAAATAATTCCCTAAGAAGTTGTAGTTTCTGGTTTCTCAATAAACAGACATCAATAATTACTTATATTTCAAGAATTTCTTGTGCAATAATTACTTATTCTTTAATTATGAAAATAAGTAACGAAATTTACTGTCAGAAATGTACGCACATGTTTATCCAATAAAACCGTGGAAGCAAAAACACAAAAGATATTGTATTTCAATATTTTCGTTCTAAATATATCAAAGAATATAAAAGTACTTAATTGTAACAATTCTTTATTTAAAAAAAATACTTTTTTAACAGATAAATAATACAATTTGGAATGATTTTTTGTCCGGTTTGCGCAGCAAATGAGGTTACTTGACAAATAGAACTCGTTCATTCATTCAAAAACTTGAGATACAACTAATAATAAGCTTTAAAAATCCATAAACGCAGGTAAAATAGGCCGAATTCGCATACGTGTCTAGGGAGTGCAGATCTGCGCTCCGGCACATAGGGCTATACAAGTTTTTGCGCAGATCTGCTCTCCGGCACCCGACCGGTTAAAACATTTTTATTAAAAGTCTTCAATTTATACCACTTTCACTTTATACCACTAATCGTGACAGTGATATGTGTTTCGTCTTCAACATTTTTATTGACACTAAAATCTGAATAATTTTGCAAAGAAAAATATTATAAAAAGTCTCATTGATAATTGATTAGATGTAGAAAGTTTGTCGATGTGGAAAATAATCTTCCAAATATTGCATGTTTGATGACACCAATGTGTTTGAGGAGGTATTTATTTAGCCCTTGAGAACACAAGGCATTTTGACGTAAAAATATCGATCGGGGCAAAATTTTAAAGCCGAATGTGTTAAGTTAGTTGCGATAAATCCTACACATTGTAAATAAGATTTACAAATAATTATTTTTGAATTACGTGTGTTGTTGAGCGATGAAAAACCAATGATATAAGAATTGAGCCAAAATATTATCATTTTAAAATTGTTACCTAATAGACTCTTTAACTAAATTGTATTTAAGATTGTGTTGTTTTAATGTTTTTTTTATTTATTTCAATTATCTACCATAAAGCAGCTTTGTAATATTCCGGCGTCTCATTTACTCCCATCCTTCCTATCCATTACGACTTTATCAAAAATCTGATTTTATTAAAGATACATTTTCATATTTAAAAAAGTATTCTTCTGAACAATATTTTAATATGCATTATCTGAGAACACAATTATTGGATTTGTCCACTGCGGGATTGCTATGTCTCGCAAAGTCGAAGCTATTAATATGAGAAACATATACGCAAGTCTTTTACACGATGGCCCAGGGCCACACAACCTGTATGAGCTGGCTAAAGCAATCACTCTACATAATGCAATGTTCACCAATTCCATTGTAAGAATATCCACACATTATCAAATTTTTGAATGTTGTATATATGTTCCAAATTGAAAATAAAGAGGCATCTTTACCAGCTGTGAAATCTATGTACATATACTATTTCATCAGTAGGATTACAGATGTCTAGCATAGTCCCTTCAAATATATGGAAGATCTCATTCATTCTGTCAACATTTTTTCCTAAAGTCTCTTTAAAATATCATTATTTTGGCAAGTTTGCCATTTTCGTTCCCCTAACACAGCCATACTCAACTTGCGGCCCGCGGGTTGAGTATGGCTGTATATGCGGCCCAAAACACATTTACTCTTAGAAATGTGATTAAAAAGTCTGGCATCGTAAATTTTGAGTATTTTCAAATACGCGTGAACAAAAAGACAAACTGCTGTCATTTTAAAACAGGCTATTTATATGGTTTAAGAACGAATTTGTTATTTCAACCATGGATAGGTTCAAACAACGAAGTATAAGTTTTGTGTTTGTCATGTAATTTTTTATCCATTTTAATAATGGTCCTCGTATTCCACATTCATCCATTACTGTCAATAAATTCTCGTGTTCCAATGTGTTGTATGCTTTTTTGAAATCTATAAATATTATTCCTACCTTTTCTTATCATTCAAATAATTCAAACACTATTTTGGGTAGGTATGTCCAAATCTTCATAGTGTACAAACAGGTATTGTATTTTCAATGCACCGTGTCTTTAGGGTTTCCCAACATAATGCGGTCTGTGCAACTCTGGACATTTTTTCCTATGCATTTATTAATCTATTGTTTTGGTTAATACGCTAAACGAAAATAAACGCTTGGATATACGTTAGTTTTGAGTTTTATTTATTTCATTGTTGTATTTTGAGTAAATAAACAGATAAGATGAAAATAAATTTAACATTGGGAAACAAGCTATTGAGCTGGTATTGGCTGGTATGCTGATAAGCGATAAGTATTATTATCATTTTGTTATAGTTAAAAAATATATTTGTTGATTATTTAAGTGGCGGCGCCTTAATCTAGAATCGGGTTTTAACCAATACTGTTTTACCCTAATTTATTTTTTATTAGTGCAATAGTGAAATGTTAACTATTGTTAGGTAGTTACATAAACTAACTAACTAACTAACCATCACGCCGTTTCTCCGCAGGGGTAGGCAGAGAGGATTGAACGCCACACTTTTCTATCCTAGCACACCACTTTTGCTTCGGCCACATTCATACATATTCTCATACACGTTCTACGGTTGTTGTGGCTTTTAACAGGGCCATCCTCAAATACTTGTAGTACCTGTTCGTGTCAGGTCTTTCGCGGACGCCCTCTATTCCTGTTGCCTTCAACACTCGCCTCATAAATTTTCTTAACCATCCTTTCTTCGTTCATACGTTCCACATGACCAAAATATCTAAGCACTCCTTTCTTTATTCTATCTACCACCCTACAGCCAGCATTGCATTCACTTCTAATTTGTTAATTCCTCACTCTATCGACCACAGATTTTTCACACAAGCGTCTTAGTGACCGCATTTACACCGCATTCAGTCTACTTTCATTCCTCTTTTGCCAATTCCAGGCTTCACTTCCATACATAAGAGTTACATAAACATGTTCTATATACATACAATGTAAATATGTTATTTTTATCCTTATCACTCATACATAGTTGGTATAGTAAATGGAAACCTACCGCATTCCCAGCACCCTTTTATGAGCGAAAACTCCCATATCGGTCCTTCTCATACGTCGCCAGGTTGTCAATTTTTTCACTAATGGCTCTTCCCGTGCAGCATCCTATAAAAGGCGACGCCGCAAGGTTCGGGCCGCAAAAGTCCATTCACTGTTCCTCCTCTAGAACTCAACACAATTTCTTTTTATATAGTTGGTACAGTGATTGAAATATGATCGCTTATTGTAAGTTACTACAATAATAACATTTATTATTCAATGTTTTATCACTTTACTCAGCCTCCTGGCCGGAGAATAATAAACATCAGGTAGGTAATGAATGATAAGAAAAAACAATATAAGACTTACAAAGTTGCCATTGTAATGAATAAAAAGAAAGGAACTGCCCCAAATATTAGGTATCTTTTAAGATGCGAAACACGAAAAACGAAAAACAGATAGCATTGAAACAAATTGGGTATTTTATACGAACGGTATGGATGTGTAGAGATTCAATTCTCAATGTTTCACTGAAGTCATATCAAAGCGACTTCAGAAGAGCACCCTCTCGCCTAAAAATGATAAAAGTGATATGACTCCAGTGAAACATCGAGAATTGAATATTTACACATCCATATGGTTCTTATAAAATATCTGTTTTTGTTTTGAATGACTCTAATATAACTTAATCTTTAGTATGACAGTGAATACTGAAATGAAGCATTTGTTGAATCTACTCTACATTAGAATACAGTTAACAAGAAATTAAGGTAATAAGTTTCACTTTAATAATGTACCATTTTTTTAAATATTTCATCTATGTACATTTACTGTTACAGCGAGAAGATGCTGCTATAATGCATTTTACATGGCTTTGCCTCTTTGCGCGTTTGTCGGGCATAGTATCTGGTAAACTTATGAATGAAGTCCATTTCATTGAAATCCGCAAAGAAACAAAATGAAACACATAAACTATTAAATTAGCCAAATTAAGTGTCAAGATCAAACTTATTGTGTTTAAATAAGCATATAGGCCCACTTTAATAAAATAATGGTATATATGATTATAATAATAATAATGGTCACCGAATATAAATCCTTATGAAGAAAGTTAGGTCAAAACCCAGATTGCCTAAATGATTAACATATATAATATACTACAGTAGAGCGTCGATTATCCGAACGTCGATCAACCGAATGACCGTTTATCCGAAGTACTATGCCCGCCCGACCCGCGCGTGCTTACTTCCTCCCGCCTCCCGCGCTACAGTGCTCATGCACTTGTCGCGACTTTTTAATTGCACTCGTATGTCACATCCAAGAAGCCGCTAGTCCATAAACTAAATTTAAACTAAACTAATGCTACTGGCAGCCACCGATTGCCCATGCTTGTAATTGGTAAAAGTAAGAAACCACATTATTTCAAACTCGATAATATGTCTGCGATGCCTATCGTTTACCATTGGTACTGTAATAATATATTGCGATAGTACACAGACCGTACAATAAAATTTATAAACCTACAACACAAAAAAGCTTCATGCATCCTTCCTAGAACAAATTTTTAATATTATTTATAAATAAAAATGAATATGAAATACATTTTTAATTTTATTTACTAGTTCCCCCCTAAATGGATTAGGTCAAGAAACCTTGTAAGTAATTAAATAAGTAAAAAGTAATGTACATTTAATATGCATTCAAGTTAATTATTAAATCATCTCAATTCAATTATTTTTTCAATGAATTTAGTTTAAAAAATAACGGAAACTAATTTTATTTAACTTTATGGATTATAATAATATCAAACACAGTTGTACATTTATATAGTTAGAGTCTGCCTATCGATTTAATTATTGGCTAAATCAATTCAGAAGTATAACAGAAAAAAGGGTGTGCTCTTTTTTTAATTCGATATAGAATATCTAGTGAACCAATGTTATTGGTAGAAAGATGTTTAATTATTTCTTCATAAGAATGATGCAAAAAATATGGATTGAAAAATGTTATCATAAATCTTTTATTTTATATTCTTATTAAATTTAAAAATATATATTATTACTAAATCCATAATTATATAAAGCTTTTCTAGTGAAACAAAATAAATTTATTCCTATTCCTCTAAAATTTGTAGAGATGAATAATAAAATGTAAAATAATAAAACCAAAGTAATATTCGCTCAGAACCATTTGAAACGCCCACAGCAAAAATTGATAAGACTGGAAACAGCATCAGTGCAAATAAAACATAAATAAATTATTTAAATTGAAAAAAGAATAGTCTTTATAGTACGTCTATGGCCTTTACTAATAATGTATGTAAATACTAAAGTCACATCTACAAAAAATATTCGCAATCTAATCTAGCCTGTCGTAAGAATTCTTACTTACACTTTTTACAAAAATTTTTATAACTGGTATTATTATGGTCCCAAAGCGTTCAGTTACCCCATTATCGGCAGGCAAAATACACAACTTTGTTGTAAAACAAAGTCGAAACGCTCGTACTAAATTTTGTGTCTTTTATAATGATGACAGGTACTTTTTTGCATTGGGGACTAGATTGACCAATATGCTCGACGCATACTCGACGTGTTAATTGCACTGACCAATCGCAGCATATCCTGAAAAAAAACAGTTAATGTCGGGTGTTTGTGTTGTGTGGGTGTGCTCTCGCTTTCTTGAGTAATTTTTCGTCAAAACCGAGTTTTATCTAAATATAATTCTGATATCTTCAAAGGTGAGTTTTTAACGTTTTGTTTGTATAGTACAACTGGATTCGTCTGTTATTTTCTGACACACGAAATAGCCGAATGCCGGCAATCTGACGTTTACAAATCTCGTGTTGTTTATTCTTTTGATTATATTGAAATCTACCTTCTTTTTATGTGTTATTGTGCTTTTCATTCAAGGATTATTTGCTTTTTTATTTCAGATATCTTCGATGTGCACAGCTTATAATGTTAATAATTAGTGTAGTTACGGAACCTTCTACAAGCAATAATTCTGAATATTGAATTGTTTACGTGTTCAATTCTTATTTCTCGATATTGCAATCTTAGGATAATTACATTTTATAGACTTGCATGTTTTATATTATTATTCACAATTCACCTTCAGATAATTATTGTTAACCTTAAAATTACGTTACTTTAAAAAAAACGTAATAACGCTAAAGTGAATTCTAGATTTAATCAACAATATCACAACGATTTTTGCGGAGAAAAATTGTCAGAATTGAAGAAAGTTTTCATATTTAAATTTTCATGTCGATTGTTTACATGCTTAAGTATTGTTTTATGTAAATATATTTTATCTTTTGGATATTTTGTTATCAAATTTACTTTGAGTCCTAATCGATTTTTTTGCTTAGGTACCTACTGTTATCATACCTTACTCTATTGCAGTGACAGAAAACAGTAATTTATTTTCTTTCATAAATAAATTTTCGCGGTAGATAAAGTTCATCGTTTTCTTCAATGACTAAGTACATCCCAAATCGAATCATGACGTCCTCACTTTTTGGCTTCAAGATCTTTCTTAACATTGTCTCTTTCCACTCAGTCTTTCTATGAATATTCTCCCTCGTATCCTGAGTTTTCGTCCCTTTTTGATATTCGTAAATCATGCATCTATTGAAGGTATAATGTGAGCATTTTTAAAGATATATGAGACGTCTCATAGAGACGAAGCTATTTTTTATAACAGAAAGTAGGTATGGAAGACTTTTTTGGATGCACATAGGGCTTACGACCTGAATTAAGTGATCACTTTACACGTTGTAACGTTCGACAATTCCACCCATGATAGATCACTTAAGCCAGCCGTATGATAGATTGTAAGCCCTATGAACACCCAAAAAAGACTTCCATATCTACTTTCCCATATAAAAAAATAGCCTAGTCTCTGTGAGACATCTATAATATATGTCTTGATTAATGATGTCCCCCTGGGGATAAAATCCATAATTGTGTTCTTGAAAATTTTTAACATATCTACTAAAAATATTCTGAGCATTTTTATGCATATTAGTAGAAAGTTATCGCTTTTACTAAGTAGTGACCTTTTAGCGTCCAATATTGGCCGCTGCACAGCCACGTTTCCGTAAAACCTGTTCAATGCTGAAAATATAATAATGCTGCACAGCCACGTTTCCGTAAAACCTGTTCAATGCTGAAAATATAATCTATTATAAGTAAGGGAAGTGGTCCATAGTAGTACACAGTAAGTACCTGATCAGATATGTTCTTAAAATGATTTAGATTAAAACGCGTGTCACCTGGTGACAGATGGTAGGTACATCGTCAGAATTTGGATCGAAAGTCAATTTTTGCTAAAATATCGTATGATATCTCAAACTATTCGGATTTATCGATTGTCATTATTTGCCTGCTTTTAAATAAATCGTTAATTAAAATAACAAATTATTTTTATTTATGGATTATCACGGAAAAAATGATTTGTAAATAAATAAACACTCTCGAAATCTTAGACGTACTATAAATATAGACTAGTCACTAATAAACAAATCTGAGCCATCTAGTTTCTGCTGTCTTCTATTGCGTACTAAATGTATCAGTCAGAAAAAGATAGAAATTATTTTCATAACCACATAAGAAAGGACAATAAAACATAATTTTTAACAACGAATGCATATGAAGTTAGTAGCGAATTGCGGTATTTATTCTATGG
Source organism: Agrypnia vestita (assembly GCA_016648135.1). Lineage (NCBI taxonomy): Eukaryota > Metazoa > Arthropoda > Insecta > Trichoptera > Phryganeidae > Agrypnia > Agrypnia vestita. Next base: position 137,053 of record JADDOH010005059.1, read on the forward strand.
TCTTTTCTCTTTCTTTCTTATAGCGCAGCGTACGTGTAAAAGAGATACAAATATAAACAGGGTTGTGTATTGTATTAATATTTTATACACAATATATCGCGCGGACATTCATACATTTTAGACACCCCTAGACTAGAACTTAAATATTTAGATGAATGCTACTGAGTTTGTAGGTTTTTGGAGATCTCAATCCTCAAATGTGCTCAGTTTTTCTCCAACGCTTATCATTTTTCCACAACACGTTGTGTGGCAACACTGCATATTTTTATTACCGCATCTGTCAGATTATCATTATTAACGAGTTAACGTTAATCTATGGAATTACACTTGCCTTTTTCTTTTGCCGGTGAAATTTCCCACTTTGTTTTTCTCTTGTTTGAGGTTTCTGTAATTTTGCGGTGTATTATGGCATCCGGCATTTGCCCGCCAGCGGCGTACGGTTTTTGTTTGGAAATGAGGCTACAGAAATTCTAGTTAAGGAAGAATACCTACCTACGAAGCGCGAAAAAAGGCAATTTTGTGAATTTTTGAAGAAAACCTATATGAATTATGGTATTGGTATCATTTCTACATGAAAGTACATACTTTTAAAAATAAGTTAATTTTTTTTTTTATAAAAAAATATTCAAATTGGCGAAAAATTCTTGGATTCTGACGACTGCCGAAAAAGGTTCCTCCGCGGTGACCACTCCCATATCATCTGTAATCATCAGAAAAAAAAACAAAAAGATTATCAAATTTGACACTATAATTTAGACTTTGACGTAGGGGTTTTTGAAAATATAGGTTTTGAATTAGAATTTAAATTAGCGTTTATTATGCCGATAAAAAAACTTAAGTCACTTAAAAAAATCCTACGACAAAGACTAGATAATTGTGTATAGAATAACCATTAAAAAATTCAATTTGATCGGTTTAGTGGTTGCCGAGATATTTTGGTCACCGATTTTCAAACCATGGTTTCGAGTAAAACGCGTTTGGAAATTGAGCAATGAGTATTCGCGAAATCTTACAACTTACTTACATAAAATCTTTGATTCCAGGTCCATAATATAAGTCCTCCACCTTGCTTAGAATTCCCATATCATCGAGCAATCTTTACAAACATACCATAATAGAAACACACCTTACGTTTTTATTATTAAAGAGCCTAATCGGCAGCTACCTGCGTGTATCGCGGCGGCGTGTGGCGTGGCGCGTAATTAATGCCACTATATCAGCTATAACTCTGTTATTTTTTTAAATTTTTGCTTGAAATTTTCACCAGACATTCTCAAGCTTTAAGAAAATGCAAAAATTTAAAAATCGTTTTTTTTTCGTAATGTCTAGGAAGGTATTCCCCTTTAAGTACCTACACTTAAGGCTAGACAGCCGATTCACAAACATGCGTATCTGTCAAATTACATCAATAGATCATGTGCTTTCAAGCCGTGCGCGACATGTCATCTGAGCGCAAATCGAATAAAAATTACATGTTCGTTACATATTTATGGTACATACGTTGCTGAAACAGTAAGGTTTTGATAAAAAGAGATGGTCCTATATTCTTCGCTTTCGTCGGCGTCAGGCATCCCCGCAGAAGTACTTCATCTATCAAAATATTTACTTATTTAACTTTAGACGAATGATCTAATATTATTTGAGTCGACTTATTATTTTCCGTAAATAATTTAAGAATCATAGTAATAATTCTGAATTTCTTTTTAATATCGTAATATGACAATAACAATTACCTAGCCCCACGAACGTAGTGCGTATATCAAAATGTACCATTTTATCTATCGACAAATTCCCGTATTTTATTTACTTACTGTATAGAATTTAAAAACATATTAATAATTCTGAAATACTTTTGAAATCACAATGTATACCGTAATATTAAAGGAAAAATAATTACATGATAGACACAACGCGCATGCGCATGGCGCGTGCAGTGAGTAGTATGTATTTTGATTCGTCTAAATGAGAATCTGGAATTGTTGTTGAAACTGGGCTATAACGAAACTGACAATGTGACGCTTGTTCAAAGTGTAAAAAGGATGAAACCGTTCGAAAATCCATATAAAACTTTAATATAAGGGAGATATCAATTGCTTTTTAGCGTATTACATATATAATAATAATTCATATAAATGTCAAATTTGGCGTAGAAGTACGATTAATAGTAAAATAAATGACGAGGAATATTCGACTACATAAACACGACTGACCTCTGCCGTGGCCAGACGGCATCTAATCGGCTTTCTGACGTATGATGATGTCGTTTTTCATACTTAAGAATTTTTATTTAAAAATAATAATTAACGTGTTTTTAATAAAAAATTTAGCTTTTTAATAGTGAATAAAGACTTAAAGTGCGAATATAGATACAATATATCGTTTAAAATCATCTTTTTATATGAATAAACAACATTTGAAAATGACCAAAAATCGTAATAATTTCTAGCATGTTTGAAACTTTATAACTTTTTAAAAATTGAATATTTCTTAATTTCCTACGTACGGATTCTAGATAAATAAGTAAACTTTATACGTATAAAAAACATATAATGCTTACATAGAAATTTTAAACGAATCACTCTACGCCCGGGAACATTATAAAGTTTTTTTTTTGCCGCGGCCTGTGGATTAATGCCTATGTTTTTCTTAATTATTGTAAATAATGTTTAGTATATTACTTTTGTATAAGAAGAAAGGTTCTATCTAAGTTATCGCCCTAAAAAATTGAAATCTATCATATACATTCCGATATAAATGAATAATAAAAACCCACATTTTCGTAAAAAACGCCGAAATATGCATTTGCAGTAAATGTACCGCCTTGACTAAAATTTCTGAAATAAATCCAAATAAAATATCTATCTCACAATATTTCTATCACAACTATTATCATATTATTCCGACTTTATCTTGCTTTAATGTAGATACTGAATGCACGCGCCTGCCTGCAAATGTAAATTATATTGCTCACCATCCAAATTTTGCTCAGTTTCACTTTAGATAGCAGAACACAGGCATACTATTAAACTTCTGTGATTAGTTAGTGATTGCTTTTATTCGTTCTCGGAGCATATTGATGCGCCTCAGTACCTCTTTTCACCGATAGTATGGTTATGGAATGCTTTTCCTTAAGGTTTTGCCATTGTCTCCTCGGCCGCGGTACCGACGATAACTCGCGTTAAGTAGTATGTCAATCGAAACCATTCAGTCGTTAACCTGTACAGTTCAAATCCTGTGTCTTGATTACTGGTGATTGTCAAGTCGCTGTTTTCAACTGGTTGTTCGTGGTACAAGTATTTGAGATAGTATCAGATTGTATCGATACAATTATAGATATTACTGTTGCCAAGTACCGACGGTTGTCCGTTGAATTGTAAAAAATTGATACATATTCAATTAACGGTTTTTGTGGAACCGGTTAAAATACCGTCACTACTGATTATTTAGGCCCGGTTGTTTCAAGTTAGATCATAGAAAAGAGATATAATTCGCCTTTGACAGCTCTAAAATCATAGACAAGAGCAGTGCGATATTGCGATACTTACGGACGATAAAAAAAGTTTTATAAGACGAGCGTCGGTAACATTTATAAACGAACGGCCATCCGTTAGTAAATTGTCGATTGACTAACGGAAATTTGGTCTTTCGTTTATAAGACCGGCCCTAAAGCATAGATTTTTACGAAAACGGATCGTCTGATTGGTGGAGAACGTAAAAATCTATGCTTTAAAAGAACGCTTACTTTAATCCAACTTGAAATAACCGGCCCTTACTCGCTTAATTTTCCTGCCATTATTACTAGGGATGCATCGATACGCACTTTTGCCGATACAATACCGATACCGATGTTTGTTAAAAAGTATCGACGATACCGATATGGACAGTGAAGATTTAAAAAGTTAATAATAATAATATTTGGATAATTTATATAGCGCCGTTTTCGCGAATACTCACCTCAAGGGCGCCGCTTTACACAGAAAATTATCTTACAAAACTACTTACTGCGAAAAATACTTATTTACTTTTACTTATTCACTAGGTGGCATGCAAGAAATGGAATTAATGTTTAATACTATAATAGTTGGGAGTGCCTGAAAGAATTAGGTGTTTTCGTGGAGTACACACTAGGAGTGGAAAACATTAGCTAGTGTTGTTGTGGTCTGATTCTACAGGTTTTTATAGGATTGTCTAAATAAGTGCGTCTTAAGTTGTTTTTAAACTATGGTAAGCTGTCTGTTTGTCTCAGTTTATTAGGTAATTTGTTCCATAACTTTGGTCCAGCCACCGCGAAAGCACGATCACCGAAATTCACTTCAGCTAACCTATTTGTATTAGATGTTGATGCTAAGCGAAGTGTTAGTTGTCTGTAATTTGCGGAGAATGGAATGCAGAAGTTATGTATTGAAGGGCCATGTTGTGAATAGCTTTAAATATTGTAATGCAAAGCTTATATTCAATCCTCTCTGGGCATCTAAGCCAGTGAAGGTTTTGAAGATGGTGTGAGATTTGCGCAAACTTTGAAACGCCGGTAATGAGTCTTGCGGCGGCATTAAATACAGATTGTAATTTGTTTATTTCCTGTTTCGGGAGATGAGCGTAGATACCATTACAGTAGTCTAAGCGAGAGATAACGTATGCGTTTATTAGTAATTTTTTTGCTTCTGTTGGGATGCTTTTGCGAATAGATTTAATGCGGCGTAATTGATAGAAGGCAGAGCTGGTTGTGCTGTTAATTTGTTTACTAAGAGACAAGCTTGAATCCAAGTAGAATTATGTCAGTATTTGAAATAGAGGGTGGGAGTTTTTCCAACAGATGTTGGTGTCTTCGGGTAAAGGTTGTGGGTTTAGATTAGAAACAGACGAAATGACTTATATATTTATTTAGAAACATTCGAAATAAAAATGTATTTAGAATGTTTACTTTATAATGAAATTTTAAAAATTATAATTTACCAGAACATTATTATATGAGTTGCTTGTTGGTGTAGTGTTCATGACATTCGCCTGATTTTGTATATATGTTGCGAGGCTGGTGTCAAGCGTGTGGATGTTGTAACTTTGGTATAGTTTGGCTTATATCTTCGATACTATCCAATAAGTACTTAATTTTTTTACATTAATGTAAACAATAACTACCCTTAACGATTTTCATTCTCAAATTTTATGTAATTTATGTGATTATTTTTAAATATGTATTCAAAGTTTTCATATAATATGTATGGTGGCACCGCCATCTATGAAAATAAATAAAAACAGAATCGACCAAACACATTTTTAAACAAAATGCGTGTGTACATATACGGTACCTACCTAGTGCGACAAAATTCAATAATAAATAAGTGCACATACATTTTCTTTGCTTGTATTTACTAATTAATAAATGTATAGGTATTAGCTTTTTTAAAATATTGAGGTTAATTTTGTGTCGCCGCTCGGTTGATATTTTTAATTGTGAGATGTCTAATGTTACACATCATCATATGCGACTACTGCAAGGCTCGCTCGTTTTTTTAAGGTGTTTGACCTCCTTTGTTAGTTTACAATAACAACAATTTTGGATACTAAATAAATTAAAGTGACTATTAATAATTTACCCCGAAACGTACAAATTCCATGACCTGTGAACACAGAATCGAGATGAAAGCCAAATCTTCGCATCTGAAAAAACGGTGCAATAACAAGCCGCCACCTTTTTGTGCGAGCAAGTTTTGAACGAAATTGTCAATGCCGACATAAGTCGCGGGGTAAAGCCATGTATTCACTAGGGGACAAATCGCGAAACATTCCGCTCGACATGTCGCATCAACATCTACGCTCATGTTTCGGGGACAATGACGCGGTCAATTGACGTGTACACACCGGGACTCGCATATCTTGTCGCGGAAATGTCATCCGATGAGGTTATGGATGACAGCTGCAGTATCACATTTGGCGAAAACGGGGTTCCGCGCAATTCGAAATATTTTTTTGGGTTGCAATTTCAAATTAACGAGGTTTTACTGTAGTAAATTGAATATTATTAAAAACAAGGTCCTTTTTGCAAATAATTATTGTTTTCCAGACGTCACGGAAATATATCGCCCTATGAGGTTATGATGATAGCCGCGTATCTGTTTATGTTAATGAGTTTATCGAAAAGTAAGAGGAGAAAAAAGAGGAGAATGCGAAATTATTTACTGCAAAGAGAAAGAAGGACGGACATTCTATGCGATCTTCGATCGATACAGCTCGATGAGTTCGAGAACGATTTCGTCTCCCCGCATTGTCATCTTGACAGATACAGCGCATGCGTATTCACTTGTAAACATACCACGTGGTACTGACGCTCCGCGGAATGTTGCAGTGAGTACGCTCGGGTACCGTGCGCATGGCAACGTTGCCACGGCACGTAGAAATGCCGCGCTATGTTGTGCGCGAGGTCGCGGAACAGTGCACGACGTTGCAACGTCACGTAGACTCTATGCCGCGCATGCTGTTGAGGGACAATTTGTCCCCTAGTGAATACATGGCTTAAGACATAAGTCGACGACTATATGAGAAAAAATAAAAATAATGAAGTTCACTTTATGGACACTGTCCATGATTGGGTGTACGCGCTTGAATAATATCCAGTTATGGACACCGGTAAATTTTAGGTTTAGAATGCCAATGACATTAGGTTATAATATAAAAGTAATGTATTACTATTGATAAATCACTAAATAATATGAATTTCAACAACGACGATACACCTGACACAAAATAAGATGTAAAGCTACTGATACACACGCTTATTAGTGGCGCGTGAGCACACGCAGTATCGACCTTCTTTAGGCCTTGGTTATTAGTGGCATGTGTGTACGCACATTGCTAGTAACGAGCATGCCACTAATAAGCATGTGTATCTGTACCTTTAAGTGTACTTACTTGCATCGCGATTCCTGTAATAAATTACGATTCCCGACACTAAATGACATCGCGCAACTAACAACCGTGATAGCTGCAAAAAAAATGGCTGTCGGCCGTCAAAAACAGTTGGTATGACTAAAATATTAGCACAACTGATCGGTGTAGTCATTTGAAAAAAAAACTTCGCGTTTGCTTAACTTTGGAGGTAAATTCAAAAAATGTCCAACATAGGCTCCGTTACCTTAGGTGCCTACTCTTAAATATGCTGATTTTCCTAACATTTTATAAAATTAAAATTATAACATGTTACAAATTATAAATTTTTTGATAAATATCAAATAAGTATTTTAAATTAAGTCATTATTTTATATCTATATAGGTACAGAAGGTAAAGGCACCATATTTCCGCTGCTAGGCATTTCATATTTTGTTTCATTTCATATTTTATTTTATTGTTTATATGTTATTGTTTCATATTAATTATTTTAAATATATGATTAAATATTATGTAACTAAATATGAAATTCACAGAACTTCGTTCTGAAATTGCAACTTCACAATATAGTCCGTCCAACTTATCTAGAGAATAAAGGAGGGCGTCCCAATCGTTGTGGTACTGCCCATAGTGTAAAAATTATCTAATTTGTAGGAAATTTTATGCAAATTCGTTTTTTTCTTAAATAAGTTATTAAGCAGTATACGACACGATAAAAAACAAAAAATGTAAACTAACGTACAAATAAATTTATCGAAATATACATTCGTAAAATACACAACGTCACAAAATGGCGTTTTTTCAAAATCAAAGAAAAATACAATTTTCAGGAAAAAAAAACAAACAATAATAATTCTTTTAGGCTGGCGCCACATTACGCAGATCTTCCGCCGCGTTTTTTCCGTTGCGCCAAATCGGCAAAGCAAATAGATCGACCGATCATCCGCGTAGTGTGTTTAATAAGCGCATATTGTATGGAAAGAAATGTAGCGATGTTCCACGACAGAAGAGACGCGGCGGAAGATCCGCGCAGTGTGGCGCCGGTTTTATTCGGTGTCTCATACCTAATGATCATGACCACCATGTTTAACTCAGTAACACCTAAGGATATCAATCGGTTTAGGGCCGTTGTATCAACTTGGTTTATAGTAATCTTTCGTTCAAAGCATAGATATTTTGCATTTTCCACCGATCAAACAACTTGCTCTCGTAAAAATCTATGCTTTAAATGAACTATTGCTATAAAGTAAGTTGATGCAACCAGTCTTTAATGTGCATAAATAAAAAAGTTTATTTTTGAAAAAAGATGTTTATACAAATGAACTCGTTAATGAATTTTGTAATAAAAAGTATAAATAATAAAAATTCTATGTAAAAAATTATCGAATAAAATATGTTCTAAAACTTTTCTCATCTTACGGCTTCTAATTCAATTTTTCCACTTATCCTTGTTCTTTTTTTCCGGGTGTAGATATTTTAATGCCCATTTCCACGGCCACTTTACCTTCTTTAACTATTTTGTAAATTGCCGATTCAGAAATACCTGAAGAAATTGTATAATAGTAAATAAAAAACTAAGTATGGGAAAATCATTATAATTGCATGGCAGCATTAACCTGAAGTGGCGGCAATAAGTCTATGAACAAAATCAAACGGTATAATTGGGGCTTTTAGACGTTGTTCCTCTTCAAAAAACGTGTGCATATTCAAGATTATTTCCCGAACACCGCTTTTAATGGTTTTTGGCATGGTGACAATCTAAAATGTTCTTAAAAAAACTATCGAAACAGTCGTGAACCTCTCTGTAAATAAAGTCTGTCAAAGGTCTGTCAGCTGTAGATAATCCAATATGGCGTCGTTAGTTCCAAATTTGGCCATTCTTCAGATAAGTTAGACGGACTATAATAATGTGTCTTCTTTAATATATATGTGTTGTATCAAATAATTCAAATGAAAAATTAATTTCTGGCGTCCTCTAGCGGCAGCTGCACAAAAGTATTTGTGACGATTGCATTATAAAATGCTTTACAAATGGAATAAAAATGTTAATCAATTAAAAAGAGACTACAAATAAAATTTTTCGTTATCTTACTAGGCTGCCGTGGCGAAATTAGATAACGCGCCATCCCCGGATAGAATGGAGGTCCGTTGGTTCGAATCCCGGTAGCAGTTAAAATATTTTTTCGTTAATTTGATTTTTCTGCATGTCTTTTCTAATTGATTAATAAAAATTTAGTTAAATATTTGATTAAATGTTATGTAATTATTTTTCTCCTGCTGATAAATATGTAAAAAAAAACCTTTTTGTACGATTTTGACCTGTCAATTTTTGCGGACTATCTCTATAATACCGCGTGGAAAGCGATGCCTGTCTGTTGTGCGTGTGTCTAGCGCGTACGTTTTCACCGTAGGTAATATACCAGAAAACTCGACACGAGAAGAATCTAAACGGCCGCGAAAGCCCGACCACGTTTTGAAATAGGAATTCTTTTGTTGACAAAGAGCTGAACAACAAAACAAATTTTACGGAACGTCACAAATGCCGGTCGCCGACTCGGAGACGTCACGTTCGTCTTGGAACGCCGGTCGTCGCGTGTTTGATCTTTGGAACCGACGCTGGCGGGCGGAGGTCGGGCTCATCTCGGCGACCTGTTTTGAAAACTGCCGACTGTCCGACTGCAAACAGCGTACAATGACGATTTGCACTTCTCGCCGATGGAAAAATCGTCTTTCCAGAATGTTTCTGAGAAAATATTATTCGGCGTAAGAATTAAGTGGAATTCTAACATCGAAATTGTAGATTTAAAGTCAACATTACGCTCGTTTGACGTATATAGCAAGGGCGTGCCGTGAGAATAATAAGCACGAATTTAATTTGTACATACGTTTTGGGAAAAAAATCGAAATTAAATATTTATCTGGCAGAATCATCATCATCATCACTCTTGGCACTACAACCCTTGGTTGTATTGCCCTCCGCTCATCTCGGTCTAGTGCCAGCTCTCTCCAGTTCCGAAGCTCCAAGGCAGAGATGTCTTTGAGGACGTTGTCCCTCCTTCTTAATTTTGGCCTTCCTAAGCTCCTTCGCCCTATCGGCCCGGAGTTCAGCAGGCACTTTGGTGCTTGATGCTCGGACATTCTCTCCACATAACCGAACCACCGAAGTCTTGCCTATTTTATAAATTTTGTGACGTTTGGCTCCTTAAACAGAGTATAGAGCTCATTGTTGTAACGTCTGCGCCAAAGTCCATTTTCTAGAACCGGTCCGAAGATACGCCTCAAAATTTTCCTTTCAAAAACGTCCATTGCTCGCTCATTCCTCTTAGTACCCACATCTCAGCTGCGTACGTGAGCACTGGCCTAATAAGCGTTTTGTACACTAATATCTTGGTGTTTCTGGACAACCGTCTGGATTTTATCTGCTTTTGTAGGCGGAAAAAACAGCGATTTGCGCTCACTATGCGCTTCTGGATCTCCTCTGTAGTATTATTGTTGTATTATTATCTGGCAGAATATTACGAAATATTAAAATCTGAATAATATGTTAATTATTGCAATAGGAGTATTACGAGATAGTATATGCCTAGGAAAAAGTCATGCTTCTTGTTATCACTGCACGCCACTGGTATATAGGTATTTTTATTTTCGGTCATCCGACAGGGAGGCATATTCGCTTGGTAAGACAAAATACATAAAAAAATAGTTAATTGTCTTCCACAATTAAAGGATGAGACAGATAAGACATAATTATAGATAACCTAAGTAAGTAACCTTTTTTAAACTAAAAAAAATATATTTATTTGGAATATCGTATTGAGGCTTGTAATAAGGGCTTGTCAGGAAACTTTCCCCCGCTTTCTTCTTACCGGATAAATCTAGGGAATGGTCTTTTGATTGTGGTCGACCTATAATTCGATTGTCTTTCTTAAATCGAAAGATCTGTACTTTGCGGTTATTAATTGCGAATTAAATTATACGCAAATGCACTACATTGTTGATAACACCAACCTGTTTCGGAAACATTGATCCTTCTTCAGGGTAAGCTACAAACTAAACATTACAAAGTGTGGACAATTTATACGTTTTTTGGCAGCTTTTTTCTGTGTATACCTGCCGTATGACAATATTTTTAACGTTTAACATCCTTCTATCGTCTGTTTTGAGTGTTTTTTTTTTTTTGTAAATTATTTATATTTTCAAAATTGTGGCTTTTTTCTAATGCGCATTTATTTTTAATATAAGTGCATGCTGCAGACTGATGGGTTATAACTAATTTAAAATAAATATATAAGCAGGTTTAATTGTGGTTAAATGGTTTCAAAATCTTATAATTAATTTTAATCAGATAAACTATTGTCGTCTGTGTCTGACTCCGAATCCTCGTCTTAAGTTATGTTAATTAAATTGATTAAAGTCTGTGATCGCCGTATCGTAATCGTGTAGTCGCCGTGTCTTTAAATAAACAAAGAAACAACCGCTTCGCGCGACCTTTATCATGATACTGAAGTGGAAAATGGAATAGCTTTAAAAAGAATACACAATTTACGTTAACAGAGGGTAACACTCACACTAAAGCAATTGGCTTTCATAAAGTGAACGATTCATGAAGTAATATTTTAAATAACTAACCAACTAACCATCACGCCGTTTCCCCGCAGGGGTAGGCAGAGAGCATTGAACGCCACACTCTTATATCCTGGCATACCACTTTTGCTTCGGCCACATTCATAAATCTTCTCATACAAGTTCTACGGTTGTTGAGGCTTTTAACAGGGCCATCCTCAAATACTTGTAGTATCTGATCGTGCCAGGTCTTTTGCGGACGCCCTCTATTCCTGTGTTGCCTTCAACACTCGCCTCATATATTTTCTTAACCATCCTTTCCTCGTTTATACGTTCCACATGACCAAACCATCTCAGCACCCCTTTCTTTGTTATATCTACCACCCTGCAGCCAGCGTTACATTCACTTCTAATTTGTTCATTCCTCACTCTATCGACCAAAGATTTTCCACACAAGCGTCTTGGTGACCGCATTTCCACCACATTCAGTCTGAAAGTTTGAAAGTAGACTGTATCAAAGTAATATTTTAAAGGTTGGTAAAAATCAGTTTATATCACACACATCTACTAATATAATCATTCAGAGTTCAAATATTGGACAATGACAGAAATATTAGGTCCTTACATATGAAATTGGCGTTTTGCCGTACTGGCAAATTTGATCCCAAATATCTTCTCTTTGGTTAGGAATTCCAAATCCAAATTTATACAGCTATTTACTCATGTATTTGTGTTTTGAAAATTATAATTCATTTGTTTTTTCCTCAATTGTTTTTTTCTTTGCGTCACTCAGTTTACAAAATGAAAAACTTGAAATATCGCGTTATTTACGAGTACGAGTTCCACCGTGGCACCAGTGCTGCAGAAACGGCTCGAAGGATTAATGATGTGCATGGCGACGGTGCCGCAAAAGAAAACACAGTGCGTTTTTGGTTCCAACGTTTTCGTTCTGGAAATTTCGACCTGCAGAACAAGCCCCGTGGACGGCCGGAGACCAAAGTTGCTAATGAAGAATTGAAGGCTATTGTGGAAGCGGATCCATCGCAAACCACATCCGAGTTAGCTGCAGGCTGCTTTGTTAGTGATAAAACTGTTTTAATCCACTTGAAGCAAATTGGTAAGGTGAAAAAGCTTGAAAGGTGGGTACCTCACGAATTGAGTGAAGCAAATCAACAAAAGCGCGTTGACTGCTGCGTTGCATTACTCAACCGGCACAATAATGAAGGGATTTTAAATCGAATCATTACCTGTGATGAAAAGTGGATCCTGTCCGATAATCGGAAGCGCTCATCGCAATGGCTGAACCCTGCCGAACCAGCCAAACCATGCCCCAAGCGAAAATTGACTCCAAAAAAGTACTTGTGAGCGTTTGGTGGACTAGTGCTGGTGTCGTTCACTACAGCTTTCTTAAATCTGGCCAGACGATTACGGCAGATGTCTATTGTCAGCAACTGCAAACCATGATGGAAAGCTAGCTGATAAACAACCGAGGCTGGTTAATCGCTCTAGGCCATTGCTGCTTCATGATAACGCTAGACCACACACTGCACAACAGACGGCTACCAAATTAGAGGAGCTTCAATTGGAATGTCTAAGACATCCACCGTACTCTCCGGACCTTGCCCCAACACATTACCATTTTTTTCGAAATTTGGATAACTTCTTGCAAAGGAAAAAATTCAACTCCGATGGGGCAGTACAAACCGCCTTCAAAGATTTTATTGATTCCCGTCCGAATGGTTTTTTTAGTAAAGAGATCGATGAACTACCTATGAGATGGCAAAAGTGCATAAATAGCAATGGTACATACTTTGATTAAATAAATATATTATAATAAAAAAAAATCGGCTTTATGTTCCTCCTATACTAAACGCCAATTTCATATGTAAGGACCTAATATTAACATTTGACATATGTCTTGACGTTTCTCTATTTTTACTCCCTTTCTTTTAACTCGTAGCATCTACTGTCGGCTTGTTTGCTTGTCTGTCGAAAAATTTTGGATCGATTTTTAACCCTTTTCCCGTGATCCAATTGAGCTGAAACTTTGCGGGCAGACTCGTGGCCACGATAACAATGATCTAACAAATTTTCGTTTAAAAATTTTATAATTATAGTATAATTTTTGATTTTTAGAAATTTTGATGGTTTTTTCAAATTGGAAACCATACAAATGTTCTAGAAAGTGAATAGAATAACCGATATGATTTTTAAAAAACGTGAAACCTTTAAAATTAAAAATATAGGTACACTCACTTAAAAAATATCAACATCCATACCAGGTTTAAATTAAAACACCAACGTTATATTCCGTTTGAACCGCAGTTTGCAAGAAAAGTTTGATTACTACCAACGGCGGACTGATGACGTCACGGAATATTTAAAATTTGAATTAATCCGTCGGTATTATAGATACTTCACTACGAATTTCGAAAATTTATGACAATTGGTTCACAGGCTTTTGGGAAGAAATCGAATAATAATTTATTTATTTTAGATTTCTGCTTAGTTTTGAAGAATTCTACGTTACTCAAATCCGATTCGGACTATTTTAAATTATTTGACGATGGAAATTCATAAGGTACGATATTGCTGATAATTGAATCTATCAAAATCTTGATTAAATTGACTGACAAATGTTTTTAGAATTTAATCTTCAAAGCATGAAAGTGTCTTGTCAAAGCTCAAAACATCTGACATTTTAGAAATATATTAAATTCCCGTAAGTTTAGTGTTTATGCTATATGTTTTAATTCGTCTTTATTTGTTATATTTTACAAAGAAAGGGAGTATAATAAAAACTTGGTTTTTATGGGTTAGTTTTTTTAATGTTCGGCTAACAATCGCCAAATAAAAATAATGTTTTTATTTTTATAATAGGTCAGCGTAATGTAAGAAGAGTCATTTAAAGAGATGAAGAATTGTAGGCACTAGTTGTTTTCTGCATAGCTATTTTGCCTCCGTACCACAACGTCATTTGCATTCGAAAACCTGTTTTACTTCGCCAGTGGTGTCTTATTCACAATTTATTATTTTAATTAAAATATATTTCTGTCCGCCCGTTGCTAAACGGACGTCAGAATGATTAAATTTATATTTCAATCAACCGAATATGGTTGATCAAAAATGCAACGGGGTTAGGCGAAAAATTATTTTTAACAATATTTTTATACGTATGTTCTGAGAACACAATTACTGGATTTTGTCCACACAGGTATAGTTATTAATTAAGACTAGCTGTAACCCGTCAACAATGACGGTTCCTAAATAATTATTTCTCCTATTTTATTTATAGCCGTCACCCCTCAGATAGTAATAACGACTTAACTCAAAATATTTTAACATTTTTGTTTGTATATCCCCTGCCGGCAGTTAATAAAAGTACTATTTTAAACCCTGGCGATTGTGCTGGGCGGAACATGAAATGGTCCGCGTCTTTGCTAAGCCCTATATATATTTATTTACTAGGGCTTAGCTTTAGTTACATACTTTAATATATGTTAAAGGTTAGGAGGTTTTAGGGTGTTACACTTTTTTATATATGTTACAGGTTAGGATGTTTTAAGGTGTTACATATTTTTATATATGTTACAGGTTGGGAGGTTTTAAGGTGTTACATATTTTAATATACGTTACAGGTTAGGAAGTTTTAGGGTGTTACATATTTTTATATATGTTACAGGTTGGGAGGTTTAAGGGTCTTAGGTACATATTTTAATATATGTTACAGGTTAGGAGGTTTTAGGGTGTTACATTTTTTATATAAGTTACAGGTTATGAGATTTTAGAGTGTTACATATTTTTATATATGTTACAGGTTGGGAGGTTTTAGGGTGTTACATATTTTTATATATGTTACAGGTTAGCAGTACGTGCAGTGGGTATAAACTTAGGTTATACTGTGACCGACTATATACCTATACTAAATATATATATACCTATAAGGGTATATACATTTAAAAAAAAATTAACTGTATATAATGAACTATTTTGAGTAGCTTCAATCCACAAAAATAACTGCATTATAAAAGAAGTATTGTAAACAATACTTCCTAAATAAATAAATATTTTATATAGGTATAGCTAATACGGCAAAAAAATTCAATATATTTCGAAGACGATTTATATATAATTAAATCGGAAACAATACTAATTTCAGATATACGTTTCTTTTCACAAAAATAAATCAAACATTTTATATCATGATATGACAGATGACAGATGGTATTTGTATTTACATTCACCGTAGAAAAGACAAATAGAACTTACACCGAAAGTTTTGGGTGGAATTTGTAAAAAATAACATTTCTGCGATGACGTGCGCGTAGTTCTAACCTGGCATAGGACCTTTCGAAGAAGCACGCTAAATTTACTTGTCTATTACACAAAACTCGCAGCCTTAAAAATACACGGTTTTTTCTCGACTCGACTATATCTATGGAACAAATTTGTTGGACGAGATAAATGAAGAATTGACATGAAGTTAGGCACAGAAAAGTCAGAAATAAAACTTCTAGCCTTAGGACGAATTACGGCTAGAATTTTAAATCGAAAAAAAACAGATACGTCACGTCAAACAAAAACGTCAGAAATAAAACTTCTAGCCGTAGGACGAATTACGGCTAGAATTATAAATCAACTTTTCCTTAAGATAAGGATTATTTAATTAATATTTGTTTCCCAGAATCTTTACTAATGCACAGCTTTTTTGCTTGTATGCGCTGCACGCCACTGCAGGTTAGGAGGTTTTAGGGTGTTACATATTTTTATATATATTACAGGTCGCTGTAAAAATTAACATCACGATAATACGACTTAGGAGATGTCGATATGCAGCACCCAGTCTTCATTCTAACGCTAATGAACATTTACCGTAACGCGTATATTTTACGACCACATCAGCAACTTGTAATTAATTTCAATAAACATGCATTTGTCCGCATTTCCTCGCTCGCAGGTACCTATTTACGCAGAATTTATCGATTTCTGTCGGATCGTAGGTCCGTTCCCTCTCTCCCGTGCACCGTAAGGCCGGCCGCACTTTGGATACGAATTATTACCGCACGTATTCGTACGATTATTTTCGTACGTATTGAGCGCGCACATTGATTGCGTCTTGCGTTGGTCACGATCAGTTACTTTTCGCATTTCTCCAATAACGTTTGTGCCAAATTAACAATCTGTGTCTTCTGAAAAATCTATTGTAACGACAAATTTTATGACTCTATCTAATGGATTCACAAATGCTAGGGAGAATCGAAGTGCAGCGAGAGCTCATAACATCGGAGAAATACTTAAAAGTTTTTTTGTTCGAAGCACATAATTATACCTTATCTTCATTAAACCAAATTATTTAACTTACAGGTATTTTTTAGTTCTTTAGAGATTCTCCGCCATGATCTGCGCTGATGGTCACGTAGTTGAATCACACAAAGCTTTGTGGTCAGGTGTCAAATTGACAACATTTTCAATATCCATCGTACGAAATCGCAAAAATTCCCAAACAAATCCGGATCGTGTCGGACGTCGCATCTATACCTACGTGCGTACACGCACCACTAAATCGTGTACAGTGTGTGATGTTCAATACTACTTCGAAGGTCAGGAATGTAGTTGCGTATTCGTACTTATACGTACTACTCAATTTCGTACGAAAACGCATGCAGTGTGCGTCCGGCGTAACTTATTGTATTACTGCAGTGGGCACTGGACGTTGACTACAAATGGACAGACAGGTTTGCCCGCGCGTCACGCGTTTGCTGCCGCTTCCTGTAGAACCTTTGCGCGGGTAAATATTGATAAATGACCAATACACATGCGCGCATAAATAATACCGTAAATACACTCTCACGCATGTTTCGCGATATTATGTCGCTGTGTTAGTTTTTCCCAGAAATTTTATTGTACTCATTTTTTTCGATTGACTGCAACACGCTATATGTTGTGATAGCTAGAATATTACGAAATGTGATTCTTCGAAACAGTGCTGGATGAGAATTATGATTAATAGAATTAGTAATGAAATTTTGGAAAAAAAAATGGAGATAATTTAGACAAGGCCGTATTCTGAAATAAGGTACTGATACACGTGCTTATTAGTGGCACGTGAGCATGCGCAGTATTGACCTTCTTTAGTCCTTTCTTATTAAATGGCATGTGTGTACGCACATTGCTAGTAATGAGCATGCTCATTGGTGGCACGCTCAAAAATCAACCGCCGGCTGATTTATGAGCATGCTAATGTCATCCACCACGAAAAGGGGTATCTTTTGAGCATGTGTGAACAGGCTTTTTTATGAGCATGCTAATGTCATTCGCGGCTATAGACGTACCACTATAACGTGCGAAGGAACAGAAGTTGCCAGGGTTTAAATTTATTACACAATACATAATGTACTGAACGTCCGGTGACCAGCATCAGAGCCTTCAATAGAAATTTGGTCGGGTAACAGCGCGCTCCGCGGCGGCCGCTCTATCTGTCAAACTGTCAAACGGTAATATCGGTCCATTATTTGCTTTTTCAGCTTCGCAAAACTCTAATACTTCATTGGCAACCATCCCGGACTGTTTAGGATGTTTTGGACATAATAATTCAGTGTATATTGGTAATCGAGATGACACAGCTCGCGCTCAAATGCGTAAATAAACTGAATGACAGGGCGAGGGGTTACCGCCGGGTGCGGGAGGGGCGGGTTTTAGTTCCAAAGTCGCCGCACGCCAATTTATGTTGGGCAGGCAATAGTATCGATTATCAGTGCGATCTTCTCAGTTCGCGACAGATGAAACAAAAATGGCGCGTTGGGGAGATGACAAAACATTACTTTTCGTGACTTACTATAGGAATCACGAATGTCTGTGGAATACTCGGTCACCGCTGTGTAAAAATAATATAGCAAGTAATAATGTTTACGAAACTTTATCAAAAGAAATAATGATTCGAATCTTACAATAAAAATTATAAAAACTAAAATCAAAAATGTGCGGATGGAAACTCGGGAACTATTTTGATTTATTGGTTCACTTGAATTTTCTATTTCAGTTTGCAATGTTTCCATTTTGAACAAGAGTGTCTCTATTCTATGACAAGAGCATGCCAGTAATAAGTATGTGTGTTTGATTAAACCCAGGAACTGTTTTGATTTATTGGTTCACTCGAATTTTCTATTTCAGTTTGCAAAGTTTCAATTTTGAACTAGAGTTCCTCTCTATTCTATGATAAGAGCATGCCACTAATAAGCATGTGTGTTTGATTGTTAGCTTTGAGCATGCTCATTTATGAGCATACTTAAAATAAACATGGTAATAATGAGCAAGTGTGTACAATGTTAGGGAATTCTAGTTTTGAGCATGCTAATGAATATGCTCAAAATAAGCATGTGCATCTGTAAGCACCTATAAGCAATATCTTGACAGTTATTGTATAACACTGTAATGCCGTCAGTTTTTTCGTTTTAAGTTTGACAGGTTTGAAATTAATGAATTCAATCAGAAAGCTCTAAAACGTAAACAAATGTTAAGTTATCGAAGCGGCCTTTCAACGCCTGTTGCGACGGCCGCCTCTCCGTGGAGAGCCAAAAAGATGCTATTAATGTATACCAGGGCTTAGCGAAGACGCTAATGTTCCATTATTTTTGACGGATTGCAGCTAGTGTTAAATAATGTATGTAAAATATTTCTCCACATTAAATAATATCTAAATAAATGTATTTTTAAAATAATATGTGCACCTCGTTTTAAAAAAGAAACATACGATTTGATTAATTTTTGAAGCTGGCAATGGAAAAAAACGCATTACTGGACGCAGATTTAGGGCAATCATAATATAGGTAGATTCCCCTAACATGCCGGCTCTCCATCCATCTTCAGCGTTACAACCCTTGGTGGGTCCAGCTGCCTCCGAGAAAGTCCTCCACGCTGCTCTGTCGCTGGCTGCCATTTTCCAGTTTTGCTGCCCCAGGGCCCGGCAGTCCGAAACGACAACATCTAACCACCGCAGTTTTGGTCTTCCGACACTTCTTCTACCCATTGGGTCGTTAAACACCATCTTTTTTGGGGTCTCCAGATCACCCATACGTTGTAGATGTCCCAGCCAGCGCAATCTGCTAATCTTAATGAACTTGACTATGCTGACGTCCTGGTCGAGGTCATAGAGCTCGGTGTTGTATCTTTTTCGCCACGTTTGACCGTCATTAATAGGTCCACATATAAATGTGTCTAGTCTGTTTTGTGATGGTCTAATTAATGCAAGACATGCCGGCTTTGGTGTCCTGAGAAGGACTTTTCACCGCGCTAAAATGACGCAGTTCAGATATCCTAGCCAGCAGCGGGTATGTGTTATTTTTTAGCAGTTATACCGGTCGATCGGTGGTGCATAGTGCAGGTATGTACGTAAGTGCCATGTAGCATGTACCGTGCACGCCTGACACTATTCAACCCCGTTAGGAGCGCATGAACCCGCTGTCGAGTGGCTGGTCGAGGAAACATGGCGATGACACTTGTTCTAACGGTTCTTGGGTCCGATGGCTAACTGCACTCGAGGACCATTACACCGTAACTTCAACATTCTTTTCGCTTCGGCTGTGGCGTAGCGAAGAAACCTCTTCGGCATTAAAACAATTCCAATCTGGATGGCGAAAGTGTAGGCTGACCTGGGAGCTTTTGCCGATTACATAATATCAAAATACAATTCACTCTCCAAACATTTTATTTAACGCCGCTACATTTCTTTCCACACAATATGCGCTTATCGAACACACTGAGCGGATCGTCGGTCGATCCACTGGCGGAACGCTCGCTTCGGCGTCCGTTCGGTTCTCCGCCGCGGAACTTACGTCAACGCAAAATCGGCGACGTCGAGTCTCGTCTTTTAAATGCAACGCGCCACATTCGACGGATCGTCCGCACCGCGTACGCACGTATGTTTTTTGCAGATTCGGTTGCGGATTTGACGCAGCGGAAGATACGCTCAGTAACGGCCTTAAATATTTAATAAAATGGTGGAGTGTGATTGATTATAGCTAGAAATGTGCGTTTCCCGCTCTGGGTTTCGTTTCTTGCTCTCGCTATGGAGAGCGTACAGCATTATTTAGGACACTCGTACGCTTTCCTTTTGCCGTATATGATTTTGTGTCTTGTGGCACGTGCATTATTTGACGACTGTAATTTTGTACGGTAGGTGTGTACCGTTTGACTAACGCAATCTCGCGCACTGAGTTTCACACTAAACCTGTCTTGAATGAATTTAACGTTTGTATACGCAAAATTCGTATCATTAAAAATCACGCTAATTCAAGGTGCGTATTTTTTAAAGTTATCATCGTCAATCTGCCGATGGTTATGCCTGTTGGAAGAGCTATCGCTACGTTGAACGACATCGCCTTTTCCAAAGCAGGATTCTCCTGCAACTTTCACAAGAGTTCCCTCTGTATATCTAGAATTGCATAAAAGTAATAATTTTGTAAATGATAATCATCAACACGATTTCGCGATTGATGCGAATGATCAGATGGTAGTGTTCTTGATATTTATTTTATGGAATGGAAACATGAACGCTTCCGAAGAGTTGATAAGGCGGCTTGGGACTTTCGAGATGTGGATTTAGAGAAGAACACTCAAAATAAGCTGGATGGGCAGAGTTATGAATGAAGATGTTATGGTTCGGATGAATAAAGAAAAAGAGGTAATTAAAACAATAAAAATTCGAAAACTTCAATATCTCGGACACGTGATGAGACATCCAGAAAAGTACGAGATCTTGCATCACATAATGCAGGGAAAGATCGCCGGAAGTCGGGATAGAGAGTGAGAACAAGGATAGAGGGGATAGAGAGTGAGAACAAGGATAGAGGGGATAGAGAGTGAGAACAAGGATAGAGGGGATAGAGAGTGAGAACAAGGATAGAGGGGATAGAGAGTGAGAACAAGGATAGAGGGGATAGAGAGTGAGAACAAGGATAGAGGGGATAGAGAGTGAGAGAGAGTGAGAGAGAGTGAGAGAGAGTGAGAGAGAGTGAGAGAGAGTGAGAGGGAGTGAGAGAGAGTGAGAGAGAGTGAGAGAGAGTGAGAGAGAGTGAGAGAGAGTGAGAGAGAGAGAGAGAGAGAGAGAGAGAGCGGACAGATAGAGAGTATAATAATGTATAATATGTGTTTAATAATGTACATAAGTAAAAATATAATTAAAATAAAATGTTTAGTGTTAAAATAGCCGTACGCCCGCGAAAAATCACGGGACATAGTAATTGCAGGATTTTAAAGCTGAAAATTCATAAATAGAAAACGATTTGTTTTTATTAAATTGACTATTCGCTTAAAAATAAAACTAAGTATAATAAAATAATGATATATAAAATTACAAAACCGTATAACTTCGACCTTTGCGTGTTGCATGAGCCATGCGCTGATTGCGTGTGGCTCTCTAATTATCTAAAGTTTTAAAACCAATATAATTAATCAATTAGAAAGACATACAGGAAAATCAAATCCACGAAAAAATACCTACCGGGATTCGAACCACGGATCTCCTCCTATCCGGGGAATATCCGGGGCGTTATCCAATTACTCTATAGCGACCTTACCTGTAAGTCTCATTTATTTATTTTTTATTTTTCATTTATTGGTTTTTTCACAGCCATATAATTAATAAATCTTGAAAAAAATCAATTATTGATGTACAGAGCCTTGGGCCAATTACAAGAAAACATATGTATCTACAAGAATATTAAACCAGGATCGATAAAAAAATAATAAAAAACAATATGTCAAATAGTGAATTTGTGTGAGTGTGTAGGCTAAACTTTATTTTATGGCCTCATGCTAGAATTATTAATGATTTTTAACAAAAAAATATCTTGGTGAAAAATTGTCTATGGTTCGAGTCATATATATTATAGATAAAATTATTGAAATGTCAAAACGTATGAAAAATCTCCTAACTTTAAAGTGTAATAACTTTTTAAATACTTACGACCGCCAACTTTTGATTTCAGATTTGACATCACTCAATATACTTATTTTTAAGAAAATCGAGTGAGGCCATAAAATAAAGTTATACCAGTGTGTATTTATGTGTCCGTGTGTGTGTGCGTTTTTATGTTTTCGTATGTGTATTCACATGTGTGGGAAGAAAAATGTCAGGGATTTTGTAAACTGCTCAAAACTTAAGGCGATCGTCTAGCAGAATGAGCAAATTTCACCATTTTTTCTCATATCTTCTCTTGCGTTTTTTATCACATTTTTGTAGGGACATATCTAATTTTAAAATTTATTCATCAGGTTACATATATTTTAAATACGAATATCTTATTAAAATGTCATAAACTAAATTAAATAATTGATTAATAAATTACCAAACCTTCGATGTTTTAAAAATGAAGAAAATTGCTCGACTTTATGGGCCTTTTATGACTGAACGGCGTGTTGAGATGTCTTTTTTATTCAATAATATTACAAAGTAAACGATTATCTTAAATTTATTACAATTATAGAAAAATCTGTTAATACGTTTACATGCAATTTATATTAAAAAAAACACTGTTTTTTAAAAAAAATTTTTTTGTGGGTTTTTTTCAACTCTTTTTACATGGTTGACAACTTTTTTACTTCAATAGTCAAAAGAATAGATATTATAATTTTACAATAAAAACAAAAAAAAATCAAAATCTTTGTCGATATTCCTGATTTTAGATATTTAATCAAGACGCAACGTATTTATGACACAATACGCAGTGCCTTGATTAAATAGCTAAAATCTGAAATCGAGAATAATTTTTTGATTTTTTTTTGCATTAATTTTAAAATAAAAATGTCTATTCCTTTAATTTATTAAAGAAAAAAGTTCTAAACTATTTTAAAATGATCGAAAAAAACACACAAAAAATAAAAATAATTTAAAAAACAGTGTTTTTTAAAACATAAATTGCATGTAAACGTATTAACTGATTTTGCAATAATTATAACAAATTTAAGATAAACGTTTACTTTATATATAATATTATTGAATAAAAAAGACATCTCAACACGCCGTTCAGTCATAAAAGGCCCATAAAGTCGAGCAATTTTCTTCATTTTTAAAACATCGAAGGTTTGGTAATTTATTAATAAATTATAGAATTTAGTTTGTGACATTTTAATAAGATATTCGTATTTAAAATATATGTAACCTGATGAATAAATTTTAAAATGAGATATTTCCATACAAAAATGTAATAAAAAACGCAAGAGAAGATATGAGAAAAAATGGTGAAATTTGCTCATTCTGCTAGACGATCGCCTTAAATAAAAAAATATTTATTGATTAACATATATTATCCATTTATTAATTCATTTGGTTGATTGATTAATTTGGTTCTAAATTTCACAGAACTTTGTTCCGAAAAAATAGCAACTTCACAATAAGAATGTGTTACTTCCGGAAAGTTACGAATCTACGCACCGGCAGACAGACAGACGGCAAAATTATTATATTTAGATAAGGTGCTTTTTAAAATGCGGAACAATTTGGTATACAGAGTATGATTTTATTGAAATAAACGATGGATAAAAGTTACGTTACACCGAGAAGAAAGTAAGTGCAGGAAATATTCAACGAAATTAGAATACAGGGTTAATAAAAACTGTAAATCAGTGTTTCCCAAACTATGGGTCGCGACCCACTGGTGGGTCGCGAGCGAGTATTAGGTGGGTCGCATTCACAATACCGTGCAACACGTCTTGTCCGGGTCATGTCATGTTTATTGTAGAAAACGAAGTTCAACCAGATGTCAATGTAGTGTCTGCGTTGTCACTCATTTAACAGAGTCGAAAAATAACTTTAAAGCTTACTTCGAAAAAGGTATCAAAAAGTTCGACAGGACTGAAAAATAATTTTAATCGCAAGCATTTAGTAAAATTCTGGCTTTTTGTTGCTGAAATTTATCCCTGCTTATCTGACGAAGCCATGAAAGTCCTCTTCCCCTTCACCACCTCATACTTACGTGAAGTGGGATTTTCT
Source organism: Agrypnia vestita (assembly GCA_016648135.1). Lineage (NCBI taxonomy): Eukaryota > Metazoa > Arthropoda > Insecta > Trichoptera > Phryganeidae > Agrypnia > Agrypnia vestita. Next base: position 161,487 of record JADDOH010005059.1, read on the forward strand.
GCCATGGTTTCTATTGAGACTAAACACATAAATAAATTGGACGCATCGAATTCACTGCGATCAAAAGTGACCAAAATTGAAGTCGACGATAATGCTGTTATGAAAAGATATAGGCAACAAATGCATCCTTCCCATTAAAATACCACATATTAATATTTTTCGTAATGAAAAATGTCGATTATATTTGGACGTTTTTCTTAATTGAACAGTCTTTCGCATAGTTGCAAATATGTACTGGGACTATGTGAGACAAGAGGTGGGTCCCGAAAATTGTTTTTTTTTGGTGGGTCGCGGTCCTGTCAACTTGGGAACCACTGCTGTAAATGCATAAAATTTAGGCCGTCCAGCGAAGAAAGCGCTCCACGCAGAACTCGTTGGCTGGTGAGGTGCCGGAAGACGCGAGCTGCACTGGTCAGACGGAGTTATGCAAGACGCGCATGCCATCGGCGTCTTGTGCCTGAGAATGACGGCGGAGTCGGTCACTCGAGGGTAGGGCGTGCAAACTTACCGGTGAACCGGAAAAACTCTAAATTCAATACCGGTTTACCGGTAAAAGGCGTGATGGCGGAATTAAAGAACGAGTGATTTTAGAGAAGAAAATATTTTGAAAGGATTCTAAAAAAACTATCCCATAGAAACCAAGTTTTTGCAATACTCCCCTTCGCTTTGAATCGGGTTTCGTGTCTGTACACGCGTCGGGCTAATAAACTCATATAGAATGATCCAATTTGAAAAAAACATTAAAACTTCTAAAAATCCAAAACTTTGCTATAATTATTAATTTTTTTAAAACGAAAATATGTTAGATAATTTTTGTCGTCGCCACGAGCCTGCCTGCAAAGTTTCAGCTCGATTCGATCACGGGAAAAGGGTTAAAAATCGATCCAAAGTTATTTCGTCAGACAAGCAGGCAAGCAGACGCTACGAGTTAAAAGAAAGGGAGTAATAAAAAAGTAACCCATAAAAACCAAGTTTTTACAATACTCCCTTTCTCATTTTCGGATTTCGTGTCTACCATATGCGTCGGAATCTCCATACAACTTACTGAATTGTATGAAAAACCATTAAAAATTTGAAAAATCCAAAATTATACTATAATTATTATTTTTCTACGAAAATTTGATAGATCTTCTTGATTGTCGCCACGAGTCTACTTGCAAAGTTTCAACTCGATTGGATCACGGGAAAAGGGTTAAAAATAGATCCAAAGTTTTTTCGTCAGACAAGCGTAGAGTAAAAAGAAGAAAACGAAAGTAGACTGAATGCAGTAGAAATGTAAAAAAGTGTGTGTTTAAATTTAGTGTTGTTTCATTAACAATGGAAATTCGTGTTATATGATAACATTTTTAAACTACCATATTGCGTGACGATATTTGCAGAAAGCAGGATAGTTGAGTCTTTTGTTGCATAATTTGCTTATCTGGAATTTTCGCCAATGTAATACGATGCACGCACGCGCATTGGGGATCCGAGACCAACCTTCGCTAAAATCACTAGTCAAGCTTAAGCTACTTTACTGATTATTATTTATCAAACAAGTACTTTTTAGTATCCTCTGAAGTTTCATAAAGTTCAGATGATCTATCGAATTTTCGTTAAAAAATTAATAATTATAGTATAATTTTGGATTTTTAGAAATTTTAATGGTTTTTTTCAAATTGGAATCATTACAGAAAAGTTTGATTAATACGGACGGCGGCCCGATAACAACACGGAATATTTAAAATTTGAATTACTCCGTCGGTATAATAGGTACTTCACTACGAATTTCGAAAATTTATGACAATTGGTTCCTCTTGTGCCACAGAAGGCGCCACCGTTGGACGTTCCGACAGTGTTGCTCCGCGCTTCTGTGTTTCACAAATACCTATCGGTATTCCAGTTTTTTGACTTTTGTACTTGTGAATTTTTGGAAATGACGTCATTCGTGAAGTGAATACCTACGAACATTCCGGTGCTACTGGTAGTACCTAAGGAAAAGTGGGATTTTCCCCAAGTAATTTTCCGACTCTGGGTCAATTCCCTACTTTGTCGGAAAACCTCGGGAAAATCCCGGAAAATTTGAGAACGGGTGACATCTTTTTTATTTTTGACATTTTTGGCATTTTGAGTTTTGTGCTGTGTTCCCAGGGTAGGAAAACCCAGGGAAAACACTTTTAGTTTTAGTGTATACCTGTTGATAAGTGTGGAAAACTCAACTCTTAAACCGTCCTAGTTTTAGTGAATTTTCTTTTTGTTCTGTGATCCCAGGGTTGGAAAACCCTGGGAAAACACTCTTAGTGTTTAGGTATTTTCCACAGTTTAATAGGTATTGACAACTTTCTAGTGATAAGAGTTTAGTGAAATTTTCTTTTTGATTTGTGTTCCTCGGAGACGCTTTCCCGAGGAAAACACTCTGTGTTGTGTAACTTTATAATTTCTTATTGACTATTTTCATTGTTCTATTTCATGATTCTTATTTCTGTTACAACTCGCTTATTTATGGTCATATCGGAGTGAGAAAAACTTTGTGGAGATCGCCATCTTCTGAACTTTCCGGGGATGGCGGAAAAATCTGGAAAATCCCCGTTCAGGGGTGACCCTGAGGATCATCCCCTTCTACAGAAGGGCTTAACGCCAGAACAAGTGTCATCCGCCCTAAGGAATTTGCTAGTTGAGATGGAACAGGCTGCCACGCCCATCTCAAGTAGGTCCACGTCCCCTTCTAGGGGCCCCAGTGCCTACGCTGACAGGCCAACAAAGAAGAAACGGGCTGAAACGGAGGAACTATCATCGATGTTGCCCGTCTCCGGATCATCGGGGAAGGAGCAAGAACTAGAATTCATGGAGAGAGCCCGCGGTATTACGATGGCGCTAAATTCGCTAACTTTGGAGGATAAGAATCGTTTGACGATAATACAAAAGACGAAAATTACTGCTTGCAGTTCCGATTTTTTAGCACTGGTAACGGATCTCGTAACTGAGAACTCACGCCTTAAGGGCGCTTTGGAAGAGCATAGAACTATTGGCTATGTCAAGTCACATAATGACCTTCTAGAATTCAAAACCAGCGTCGGCAACTCTTTTGCAGAAATGAGCGAAAAAATAGATGTAATCGCTAAGTGTGCTTCTGGTGGAGAAAGCTTCAAAAATGAATTTGGAATCCTGAGAGAGGACATAGCGAAGGGGATCATGAGCTGCGCCTCCCAGGCACCGCTGAAGTCTTCTTACGCCAATGTTGCATCAACAATAAATGTTCGAGGACAAAAGAGAGAGGTCGGGCCCGCTCCGTCCTCTGTTATCATTTACCCTAAGGAGGCCGAGGGCACCTCGGCAGACGCAACGAAGACTATTCTTATGGATACACTTAAGCCGACTAATGACGGTTTTCGTCTGGTCAGGGTTAGGCGTGTCCGAGGAGCGGGGGTCTTACTAGAAACCTCGTCAAACACAGGTCTGGCTAGCATAAAGGCTGCCAAGAGCAGATTGGAATCCAAGGGATTAGTCATGATAGAACCGAAGGGCAGATTGCCAAGAGTGGCCATCTACGATGTGCCTCGAAGCTTAAATGAGAACACCTTCCTCCAAGAATTCTATGCCACAAATATCGATGGAAATACGGAGGTATCCTTTGAGGAGTTTAAAAAAACGACAAAAAGAATAAACATGTTTGGCCGCCGTGATGGCGATAGTGTAAACTGTGTTTACACCGTTTTGCCAGCAGTTAGGAAAATTATTCTTGACGATGGGCGAATATACCTGAAAGAAGGTTGGCAGTCATGCCGAGTACGTGATTTCATTGGTGCTACACGGTGCTACAAATGCCATATGTATGGGCATATTACAAAGTCTTGTAAACAGAAAGTTGATACGTGCCGTCATTGTGCCACTCAAGGTCACAAAGAAGAGGCGTGCACAAAACTAGACGACCCTCCGCGATGCGCCACATGCTCTCGCTTCAAGAAACCTGCCGAACATCGCACGGGCGACGCGGAGTGTCCTGCATTGCAGGCCGCGGTCGATCTCAGCGTGAAACTTACCAACTATGGCTAATGAGATTAAAATCGGCCAGGTTAATGTTGGCCGATCGCGCGCTGCATCCCTTGAGTTGCAGCGTGCGATTGGTGAACTTAATTTAACCATGATTCTGGTACAGGAACAGTACACGAGGCAGAGCAGGTCTCCCGGGATTGAGGCGCCCCTCGTTATGATCGAGGAGGGTGTGTCGCCGGGTGCAGGTATATTGGTCGATACTAGTCGCCTGAAACCCCTGTACCTGGCACACCTCTCCGATAGGTATCGAGTGTGCGCCTCCGTCGTGCTTGAAGGGATCGAGATATATTTTATCTCGGTTTACTTCAAGTACGGCGACCCTGTGGGCCCTCACATTCTAGGTCTCTCCCGTACCCTGGATGAATTAAAAGGGAAGCATGTGTTGATTTGTGGAGACTTTAATGCTCGGTCTCCCCTCTGGCATGATCACTCTGGGCAGCACAATAACTACGATCGTAGAATCGCCGTTGAGGGGTTCATCGCTTGTTACGGCCTGAATATCCTCAACGAGGCAGGTTCACTGCCAACATTTGCAGGGTATGCCGGTGGGGAGAGTCGCGTTGATCTCTCCTTATGTACGAATAATATGCTGGGACTTGTCAAAGACTGGAGAGTGTTGGACGGTGCGATTGAGTGTGACCACCGCCTAATCACTTTTCATCTCTCTCGAGTCCCAGCGAGAATCGCAAGAGACACATGGACGTTTAAATCCAGGGACGTGGACTGGGACGCTTTTGGATCAACCCTGAATGAGGAACTATTAGGTATTTATGAGAGAAGTGTAAGAGATCCAACCCTGGTTGGTGAGCTCTTAAACGAGGCTGTAGTGAGATCGGCCGACTCCGTTATCGGTCGCACTCGCCCGGGGAAAAATTTTTCAGCCCGCTGGTGGACTACTGACCTGGGGGTGCTGCGGGCTGCCTACCGTCGGGCCTATCGGCGTTGCGGGGTTGTTCGTCAGGGTCTTGCTGCTCCTATGGTGCAGCAAACCCTGGTGGAGGAGCTCCGTGTGGCTAGGTCGGCTTACACGGCGGCGATCCGTAGCGCCAAGCGGGCCCACTGGCAACAGTGGGTGACCGAGATTGGGAATGCCGATCCTTGGCGAATCACTGGGCTTGTCCGGAGGAGTGTCGGAAACCCCGTTGCTCTCCTTTCCGGGATCACTCTCGGCGGAAGGACGACGGATGGTCTGATCTCCACCCTGGATGGGCTCTTGGAGAAACTTGTGCCTCTGGAGCGGACTGGAGGGGAGGAGGACCATCACCGGCTTGTCCGTGCCCTGGCCCGTCTCCCAACTAGCTCTATGCTGCTAGAGTCTCGAGTGCCACCACCTGTGACGGGAGCTGAGCTGAGCGTCATTTTTAGGAACCTAGGTCCTGGGAAGGCTCCCGGTGTGGACAAGATTACGGGGGCGATAGCGAAGAATGTTTGGAGGTATGCCAGTAAAGAAGTTTTGTTTGTGATGAATAAGTGCATTAGTGTAGGAGTTTTTCCTACCGTATGGAAGAGAGGTGTGCTCTCAATCATACCCAAGGGGAACTCCAAACCTCGGTCAGATCCAGGTGCGTATCGCCCAATCACACTCCTTCCTGTTTTCGGGAAGGTGCTTGAGACGGTGATCCGGAACAGGCTTGAGAGAAATCTCTCGCCTGCCTGTGACCGACAGTTTGGGTTTGTCAGGGGTAGGTCAACGGAGCACGCCATGTTGTTTGCACGTGATTGGGTGAAGAATAATTGTAAGAAGTATGTCATAGGTATTTTCTTGGACATATCGGGTGCCTTCAATAATGCCTGGTGGGAGATGATTCTTACCAAGCTGAAGGTCCGGCAGTGTCCGGGGTATCTCTTTGACATTATCAAAAGTTACCTCGGTGATCGTACCGTGACCCTCAGCTATGGTGGATTACCCCGCACCAGGCCTCTGGACATGGGTTGCCCTCAGGGTTCGGTTCTAGGACCGACTCTGTGGAACATCCTCTTTGACGACCTGTTACTGCTTCCGCTACCGGTGGACTGCACGACTATAGCCTACGCGGATGATGCTCTCCTGCTCGTTTCTGGACAGACTCGCAGAGAATTAGAGGAAAAGGGTAATAGGTCAATTGCGATGATTTCTGACTGGTGTAAAAGAAACAAGTTAGCTCTGGCGCCTTCGAAAACGGTTGCTCTGAAGATGAAGGGTGGCTTGAGTCAGGTTAGGAATCCGATTTTGAAAGTGGATGGAATAACTGTAAAATTTGAAAGAGAAGTTAAGTATCTAGGAGTGACCTTTGACATGTCGGGCTCCTTTCTGGCTCATGTCAAGACCATCTCCGACCGTGCGGGGGTCTTCTTTGCTTCCATGAAGCGGATGAGTGTTGCGGACTGGGGCATCCGTTCGCCGGCTATGCGACTAGTTTACAAGGCTACTTATGTGGCTCAGGTCACGTATGCAGCCGAGGTCTGGTCGCATAGGCTCCGGATTAGGGTTGTCGCTGCAGCTCTGAATAGTGGGCAGAGAGTTCCGTTGCTGGCGCTGACGGGGGCCTACCGGACGGTTTCTAGTCAGGCCCTCCCGGTTCTAGCGGGGGTGCTCCCTGCAGACTTGGAGGTTTTGGAGACCTGCGCGCGCCGTAAACTTAGGCGGGGTCTGGAAACTGACTACTTCGGTAGGACTCTCAGGCGCCTGGAAAACGAGCGGTTCCAGGAGTTGGACAGAAGGATTAGACGGATCACGATCGAAGTTTGGCAAGAAAGATGGGATGCCGCTACCACCGGGAGGTGGACCCACAGCTTCTTCCCGAGGGTGGCGGTGAAAGAAAGAAAGGATTCCGAAGGGTATTTCCCCACACTGAACCACCACACAGTACAGCTGCTGTCGGGTCATGGAGAGTTCAGATCTAAGTTACATGATCTTGGGCTCTCCACCCACCCTTGGTGCGTCTGTGCTCGTGTGGCCCAGACTCCGGGACATATCCTGTGGGACTGTTCTTTGATGAGGGATGCAAGAGAAGCTTTGATTGAGGGCATACATGGGCCACATGGAACAGGTCGGCGTCTTACAAATGCCGACCTTGTGAGTTGTGAGGATAACTTCAGACTTTTTAAAGTGTTCGTGGGAATTTGGGTGACCCGTTGGGAAATCCTGAGGGGTCCTGCTCAGTGGTCCTGTTGTACCCTTGACCATGCTGCCCTACATTGGTCTTTCTTTGTTTTCTTTTAATAATCTTGCAATTTCACTTTTTCTGTTTATTACTTCTATTTTCTCTTTACATTCTTGTTCATTTCATTGTGTTTTCTATCGTTATTTTCCATTTTATTTGCACAACCATGTTATCTTTCTGTTTTGTATCATATTTTGTCAATTTTAC
>JADDOH010005061.1:0-28598 GCA_016648135.1 Agrypnia vestita
TACTTTGATATAACTACGTAATTCTTACCTGGAGCTATCGACCTTATTTTAAATGAAAATAAAATATGCTTCGTAATAATATTTGTTGCGTCATTTCTTATCTTTCAAACAATGGTGCAATTGTCAAGTGAATAAACTAAACAATATGCTACTTTGATAATAAATCTTGATGCGGCGATGAGAAGCCAAGCTTCCAATGGAAATCTTCAACAACTACATTTAATAAAATTAATTTTCTAAATAATATTTAATATTAGTATTCGTAATAACTTACATTAAATTAAAATACATTTTATTGTAAGGTGCAGTTTTAGAACATACTGAAGATGTTCCAGATTTAATGAGTGGATTGATTACTAGTCTATCCTGGCGTCACCTAGCGTGTGCTACTCAAAGTTTCGGGGATTTGTTGCAAAATATAAAATAGATAACTTTTAAAAATAGCAAATTAAGTCTTAAATTCGTCGTTAACTTCGTCTGGGTTCGTGTGGTAGGCAAACATTCTTTCAATACACATAGTTTTTCTTTATATCTTTCTAATCTTATTTGTTTTTATAATAATTTTAAATCAAGGAGGATGCTTGAAGATTATTCCAGGATGTGGCCTCCATTTATCAGCCCTTATTTCACTTCCATCAAGATCCTCGCTGTCTTTGCCCTTCTTTGTCCGAACCAAGCTGTGAAGGATAATTTCCTCCCCGTTTCTGATGCAAGAGCTCAAACCCTCATTATTTACAAAGGTTTTAGGTTTTAGTGTGTATATGAGCTTGATTCATTTGTTGATTAGGTAAGTACCTACTGCTATTATGATACCGTGTGCATCTTGTAGAAGCAGCGACTCTATCTGTCAATAAACATTTTTCCTCGTTATAATTCTAGCACGATAACCCTCAACGACATTACGCCATAGAATAATGCAACACATAGTTACATATAGATTGGGTCAAATAATTTGTAACGCTTATTAATCAAAGCATTTTTTAAAAATAATATAATGTTTATTAGTTTTAACTTGGGTAACTACAGCTGGTTTAAAAAATACTCCAGAACGTCGTTTAATCGTCGTTTTTCCTGGATTAGATTGTCTTCCATATTAATAAACATCACAAAAACTCTTGAACCGTTAAGACCAACGTCTTCAAGCTTTAAGAAAAATAGTTGGTCGTTTTAACTCTGTGAAATATAAATCATCTAGTTACGTCATTGAAATAACCAACTGTACTGCAGCATTACAAAGTTATAACGCTTAATTTACTGACAATAACTACTCGTTTGTTTATTCTTTTGAAAAATGTACTTTCAAAATGTTCTTTACCTACCTATGTCCAACAACCGCACTTCCATAAAACGTGTCAATTTTCAATGTGACGCAACAAAAACATTGGGATTTTGTGTATTATTTTCATGTAACAGCAAAATCGGTCTGAATTAAAAAAAACATTACAAAACATTGAAACACTTAATATTACAATGAATACTGTGGCCGCACTCAGCTATTTTGTTTTATTCATTTTCTAGAACGGTAACTCCTCCAAAACCAACACCTAATGACCGCCGCTTCATCATCACGTTGTATTAGAAGTGTTGATAAAAAAATACGACCAACAAGCTCTCGTAATTTTAGAAGGTGCTGTTAAGGATCTGGGGTTATTACACTAATGTTTACTAGAGAAGACAAAATAAAACAATAAAGAGCTTCGGGAGACCATTGTCAGGCTGGGAGACGCGCTCTAGGGTGGGTCCTCCGGAGGGCGACGGAAGGTCACGCGAGATCTTCGTTTACCGTAATTACCATCTCCGAGACTTCCTCTCGATGGTAAACCGGTTAGAGAGAGTAAGGAGGCGATTCATACGATTATTTTGAGCGGACAGTGTACAATCGTGTCACGCATTTTCAAAAGTGAAAACATGTCAAGTGGAGACTTGTTTTCATAACAAAAGAAGAACTTTATAAGTAATAACGGATTCCTCTCGATTTTTGGCACCCTGTCGACAAATAAAGTTGTATCGTTCCGTTGGAAACATTACATTACAACGCCTGTAATAAATGAGTAAATTACAAAACAACCAAGCAATACTTTACTAGCGTCAAGTTTCATATACCTATATAGATACAATTATACTTAATATGATAACAGATTATCTAACTAACTTATCATCGCGCTGTTTCCCCGCGAGTGGAAGCATAGAGAATGGAGCGCCACACTCTTCATTGCTGACACGCAACTTTTGCCTCATCGACATTTATACATAGAATATTTTATTTTAATTTCTTTTTTTTCTCATCTGTTAATTGTTCGATGTTCATGACCGTGGTAGGTGGTGAAGATGGTAGGTAGTGGAGAAGACTACTGGATGGGAAGACAACGTACAAGGCACTACTTAATGGACAGTTGCCGCGTATTTGGTATTTTAACTAATTAATTTTAAAAATCTTAAATTTATTATGGTCGGTTTGAATAAAATTAAACCGCTTAGTACGCAATTCCGTAGTGATGTGCAAACGAGCGCTTTTATCTAACAACTCCATCACGATTGCCATTTAAATTCGACGACATTTATTAATATTTAAGGTCTCGCTGACGACGCTATCCACGCACCCTTCACCCGCCAGGTGAGTACTGCGTAATTTGGTACTTTTGGCGCTCCCGGATCGTGGGCGCCCTCGGCCCGCAGGTGTCGATACCATAGCGCGCACAACACATATAGAGCTAACTAACTTACCATCGCGCCGTTTCTCCGCGAGGGTAGGAAGACAGGACATAACGAAGCATTCATTTTGGAACCAAACTGTACAAATTCTACATGATTCGTATTTTAAAAAATGTATCGAACTCATAAACCATTGCATTAAATATTCCGTTAAACTAATCGGCATGACATTTTGCTGTCATCGTCATTCTGCCTTATTCATATTATAACGAAGTTTTTATATTAGTAAGGTAATAAAAAAATAGAAAAAGCGTACGCGTAGTTTACGCAAAATGTCGAGACATCTGCCAACGTCAAGATTGACGAAGCGACAATGTTTTGTAATAGCGGTCAAAACGTAATTGTTACGATTTATTGCTATCTTAAGAATAATTCAGAATATCCGCTATTGTGATTTCAAAAAGTAGTTCTTGGTTTGTAGAGAAATGAACGTATAATATAATAGGAAAAGGCCTTATAGCGTATTGCTAGATTTGGATGTATTCAGATTTAAAGTTTGTCATTGCCATAAACATCTTCAGAATTTCCGACAAATATCTCCATTAAAAATTTGCAATCAGAGCACGAAGTTGCGGCGTGAATATTATTGTGTAGTGGACCCCTCTATTCAATATCCAGCAACGGATTTGTTATTTGCAATTAGCGATTTTTATTGCGAGGTATATTGAATTCGTATAAGATGGAAAGCAACAAGGTGTAATGTCCGAGATTAGGAACAATTTCATTGCTACCACGTTAATGTCAATAATTCTCATGCCTTGATCAAAGTTTCCTCTTCACCAAAAGACTACACTTTTCTAGACAACAATCGGGGTTTTCTTATGTTTTGGAGGTGGAAATAATACCGCGATTACTATACATATTAAATATTTAAGAATTGTTACGCAATATTAATATATTCACAAGGAATATCTCATAGTATTAACTTTACTGTAAAAATCAATAAATGAATGATAAAAAGTTAAATAAAATACTTTTTAAAAATTTGACGCATTTGCAAATTTTATATAGAGACCTCGCGTGGGCGCACGAGGTCATGATAAGATGCGAAAGGTAAGTTTCACGTCAAGGAGGGAAGGAACAGTTTCTGCGATGATGTAAAACATTACAAAAAGCGTTACATCATATAAAATATTATAATTCTGTTTACAATGTATATTGGATATAACGGATTTTGTGGACGCGAGAATCCTAGACATTTGTTAGCATATCACACGATAGACTTCGGTGACCTTGGAAATCACGCATTCTGTACATGCGCGGTAATTTTATATCTCATATAACTTGTTGGTTTACAACATAACCTGATTTCCTAAGGTTTTCCCAATTCCTCAACCATATAAAAGTGTAGTATTGTGTAATATACTATTCCTGCAATTGTCATAAAATGATATAACATTGTACATGTTACACTATACCTATCTATCTGGGTCATTGACGACCTGTTAATGACATCAAATAAATTGATGTAATAAAACTACTCTGTGACGCCATCTTATTTCAAAATGGCGGCGTTTCAATATTCTTAATTCCCTTAATATATTGGCCCTAGAGAAAAATTAAAAAAAACACTCTCGCACACTAGAGGAAATGTAGGTAGCTGTTTTTTCTAGGATTTGAATAATAAATACCCGAGGCTTCGGTGATCGCTCTCCCAGGGCACTAGCGTTGTCCAATGCCCGAGTCACCGGTGGCCGAGTGGTGATGATGGATACGGAAGAATGCAGTTCCGCCAACGATTATTCGATGATGTGACGGTGGCGCTCGGTACTCGGAATAGCCATAGCATTGTGTCAGCTCGGTGAGCCGCGCGGGACCGCCCCCCTCAGTCCCAACGCACGGAATAGGAAGCGGTCCATTTTGTTCAGATTAATATCATTTTACTGGGTAAATACCTACATAAAAAAACGTTAATTTAAAAATCACATTTTTTAAACTAATTTAATTCTTGTATAGTTGCGTAAGCTGCTTTTATAGAATTCCCGAATGAAACATTTATTTTTTAAAAATTGCGTAACGACATATTTAATATGCTACGATATTTATGATTTTTTATAATGACATATTTAATATGTTAATATAGGGATCGTTTTCAACTACTATTGTCATATTTCTCCATTTATTAATTTGATTATGGGGTTATTACATAAATATATAAATCTGTTTGTGACTCTTGTTAACTCCATTTAATTGATTTAAATACTAATATTATAACTTGATCACGAACCAAAATTTGTAATTTAGCTTGAAATGCTTCGATTAAATGAAACATAACAATAACTGTTTTGTTAACACCTTGCGGTAGAATATTTAATTCAATTAAATGTTAGCACAAATCAGTAGAAATCGCTCGCGTGCCATCCAAATTCTCAAACGTGCCACCTCGGGTACGCGTGCCCTAGGTTCGCTACACCTGCCCTAGGGGATAGCGAGGTGGTAGAGAACTTGGCTTGGATACTCGACTTCTCCAAAATCTTTTTGAGTTCATGAAGCTTTTCGAGGGAGCCTGGTATTTTAGTAGAAACTTTTGGTAGAAACCAGAAGAAATTTGTAAGATTCTAAAGCTCGGTTTGGCGACGAATTTGACCGGGGTACCCGTTCAAATAAACATATTCAATAATAAAACAATGAAATAAACGTTAATAATGTCCTCAGGTTTTCACAGCCAAATATCCCAGAAAACTACACACAGAAGATAAATATTTTGTGCAAAATGAATGCATATGTTGCCATGTATTCACTAGGAGACAAATTGTCCCTCAACAGCACGCGCGGCATAGAGTCTACGTGACGTTGCAACGTCGTGCACTGTTCCGCGACGTCGCGCACAACATAGCGCGGCATTTCTACGTGCCGTGGCAACGTTGCCATGCGCACGGTACCCGAGCGAGCTCACTGCGACATTACGCCGAGCGTCAGTACCACGTGGTATGTTTAGGTAAGTAAATGCGCATGCGCTGTACCCGTCAACATGGCAGTGTGGGGAAACGAAATTGTCCTTCAACTCATCGAGCTGTACCAAAGCTGTACAATGTTGTGGGACACTTCAAACCGTGAATATAAAAATAAAATGATGTGAGTGCCAACATCGTTCCTTAATATTGTCTTGCTTGGCTATGGAAGGCCCAATTATTTGTAATAAATTGTCAAAATCAGTTATTGTCATTCGACTGAAATTGACAAAAGTTCCGTCAGACATTCGAAGATCGCATAGAATATCCATCCTTCTTTCTTTTTGCAGTAAATAATTTCGCACCTTTTTCTCCTCTTACGTTTCGATAAACTGTCATCATAACCTCATCGGGCGGCAAGTGTAAATAGATACGCAGCTGTCATCACAACCTCATTGGGCGACATTTCCGCGACTAGTGATATGTGGGTCCCGGTGTGTACACGTTAAATGACCGCGTCATTGTCCCCGAAACACGAGCGTAGATGTTGATGCGACATGCCGCGCGGAATGTTTCGTGATTTGTCCCCTAGTGAATACATGGCTTTAACGCAGCTGTATTTATAAATAAACATATTGCGTTAAAATAGAATCGATGTTTGTAATGGTTTCGCGAAATATTTTAATCGAATGCAAATTGCTTCCCCCACAAAAGATTTGGGGATCATTTCGGAAAAATGTCACCACTTCGCTATGCGACCGGTATTGCGGAATGTCAAATATTTTCTCCAATTAATGTCCGACATTTATGAGATAATCCCAGACATGGCGAGACTGCATCGGCCGACCTGACCGATGGACTTAATGAGTCGGCTGTTACTAAACACGCGGCGTCGGCATGTAGGAGGGACAGCTTCGTCCGTTTGAAATCTCCTCTTCACTTTAACCGGCAAAAAGTTTAGTGCAAAACGTTATTAGAAAGATCTTTTTGTTGTATAACGCGAAGTAACCTCAAATCGTTGTCGTTTACGTAGAAAAATTAATAAAACTCCGACTGCCGTCCAGAAATACAAATGTTTTAGTCAGTACGTTGAAGGCGTGAGTTGGAACATATATTTTGAAGAAGAAAAAAAAGCGAAAATAAATATTTATCTGATAAAATATTATGAAGTGTTAAAATATGAATAGTATCGTAATAATCTTGATATAAATATTACGAGATACGTATTTTATTTAGATTTATTTCGTATAATTACAGTTAAGTACAGCTTATTTCAAAGTACTAACTGCACACTGGTTTGAGTACACAACACATCAGAGCAGCGCTCGCATGGGTTAGAGTCGCGGTACTGACCGAGAAGACTGAGCTACACGGGACGTTTTTGAAAGAAAAATTTGAGGCGTTCTTTGGACCGGTTTTAGAAAACTCATTTTAGCGTAGACACTTTTTAAATCGACCTTTTTTAATTCTATTCACTGCACTATGACCAACCTTACATTGCCTCATAATTTTATCATTCTTTACTCTATTATTAATGGATTTGTCACATATAATAGTAATATGATAATACTCGTGAATTCGGGGCTTACACGGCATTTTCCTAAAAAAAGTAATTGAAAAATATACGTACACAAAATACAATGCTAATTAACCATTTTCTAAAAAAATAAAATTTTGTAAAAACAAATATAAATGTTTTATTCACCCGCTTGTTGATTTATTGTTACCGTAGCTGACGTTGTTTGCCGCATGTTGCACGCGGCACATTAAGAGTTTAAGGACGTAGGTACGTAAAAAATTTCTCTGAAGGCTTTGGCTTACGCGGAGCTACCACTCCCACGCGCCGGTAAAGTGAGATTTGTTGGTAAATCATTTTATTAGACGATTAATAACTCGTTTTGAAATACTTGTCGAGACAATCGAATGGGATTTTACTTTGAATAAAAAATTTCTCAAACTACTCGCAATAAATCGATGAACTTTTTATGTATTTATTAACAAATACGCAACCCGAAATTCTGTAAAATGCATTCGTAAATCTTAAAACATTCCTCAAAACTATGAGTTTGGATCATAGGCAGACATATCAGCGGAAGACAGAAGGAGCAGTAATGGCGGTTGATGGCATCTTACAAATGTGGCGTATAGATGCAAAACCGCACTATTCATATGGAGCCCGTAAAGATAGTGGCGGTTTTGCGTCCATACCCCACAAATGCTCATACTCTCTTTTGGCAGCCAAAACAGCGTAAATTCTCGAAACTCGGATTCCTAATAAGAGATAACAATGATAGGTATCACAAAAGATGGCCATAAATGCATTCTTCAGTGGTTTGGCCACATGTATATAAAAACACCGAAGTCACTACTAAACCCCAAACCAACCAGGACGCAGGAACTTGGGAATGATGAATCTAAAATGGACCACGTATCTGCTTTAGAGATTCGAAGCTGGAGAGAATCGACACCATTTTCCGCATTATAAACCTCCGTTGTAAAACTGGAGAGAATCGATATTATTTTCTGTATTATAAACCTCCGTTGTAAAACTGGAGAGAATCGATACCATTTTCCGTATTATAAACCTCCGTTGTAAAACTGGAGAGAATCGATATTATTTTCTGTATTATAAACCTCCGTTGTAAAACTGGAGAGAATCGATATTATTTTCTGTATTATAAACCTCCGTTGTAAAACTGGAGAGAATCGATATTATTTTCTGTATTATAAACCTCCGTTGTAAAACTGGAGAGAATCGATACCATTTTCCGTATTATAAACCTCCGTTGTAAAACTGGAGAGAATCGATATTATTTTCTGTATTATAAACCTCCGTTGTAAAACTGGAGAGAATCGATACCATTTTCCGTATTATAAACCTCCGTTGTAAAACTGGAGAGAATCGATACCATTTTCTGTATTATAAACCTCCGTTGTAAAACTGGAGAGAATCGATATTATTTTCTGTATTATAAACCTCCGTTGTAAAACTGGAGAGAATCGATATTATTTTCTGTATTATAAACCTCCGTTGTAAAACTGGAGAGAATCGATACCATTTTCCGTATTATAAACCTCCGTTGTAAAACTGGAGAGAATCGATATTATTTTCTGTATTATAAACCTCCGTTGTAAAACTGGAGAGAATCGATACCATTTTCCGTATTATAAACCTCCGTTGTAAAACTGGAGAGAATCGATACCATTTTCCGTATTATAAACCTCCGTTGTAAAACTGGAGAGAATCGATACCATTTTCCGTATTATAAACCTCCGTTGTAAAACTGGAGAGAATCGATATTATTTTCTGTATTATAAACCTCCGTTGTAAGACTGGAGAGAATCGATACCATTTTCCGTATTATAAACCTCCGTTGTAAAACTGGAGAGAATCGATACCATTTTCCGTATTATAAACCTCCGTTGTAAAACTGGAGAGAATCGATATTATTTTCTGTATTATAAACCTCCGTTGTAAAACTGAAGAGAAGATACCATTTTCCGAATTACAAACCTCAACGTTACAAACCTCCCGGAGCTGATAAAAAATATACTTATATTTACGGTTCAAAATTTTGCATTTTTTGTAATTTTTACTCCCTTAGACTCGTGGCGTCTGCTTGCTTGCCTGCTTGCCATCGAAAAAACTTTGGATCGATTTTTGACATCTTTACCGTAATCCAATCGAGCTGAAACTTTGCAAGCAGACTCGTGGCGACGATCAAGAAGATCTATCAAATTTTCGTTAAATATAATAATAATTATAGTATAATTTTGTTATTTAAAATTTTTAATGGTTTTTTCAAATTGGAATCATTACAAAAGTTTGATTACTACCAACGGCGCCGGTGGCCCGATAACGTCACGATATATTTAAAATTTGAATTACTCCGTCGGTAAGTATAATAGGTACTTCACTACGAATTTCGAAAATTTATGACAATTGGTTCACAGATGACAGCACACTTCGGCTTTTTGGGAAGATATCAAATAATAAATGTATATTTTTAGAGATTTTTAATATACATATTTTATCTAGACATGTTTCATTTTCAGTCAATCAATTATTACATGATGGTAAACTTAATTTACAAAGAAAGGAAGTAAAATAAAAACTTGGTTTTTATGGGTTAGTTTTTTACTCCCTTTATATTAACTTGTGGCGTCTGCTTGCTTGACGAAAAAAGTTTGGATCGATTTTTAACCCTTTTCCCGTGATCCGATCGAGCTGAAACTTTGCAAGCAGACTCGTGGCGACGATCAAGAAGACGTATAAAGTAAATATTTACTATGTTTAATTTATTTATTTTCATTCTTTCTTATATCCTATGGCATTTAATTGAAAATCTTCCTTGCGCTGCACGTGTTAGTTTAGCCTTTTTCAGGAATACCAGCCTCAGTCTTTCTCGTCTTTTTATATAATGCCGGTTGGTGCTCGTATTGTATTGCATCAGTTTTTATTATAAATATATTCCATTTGATTCGTTTTGCAAAAGTCCGATTACTTCGCATGAAATGAGACGCTCCAAAATAAATAATGTGCGTAGTATAGAAATAAAATGTGTGATTTACATCCAGCAGCAACGTGAAATGCTCCCAGACACGAGAACACGCCGCCGCCGATGAAAACAGATGGGATAAAAAATGACGCTCGTAATGGAGGCAGATCGTGTGAACGGACTCGCTCCCATCTCCCAGGGGCCTCGGGCCAAGTGCTTCTGCTGCTTTATTGTGTTCCTTCGCAACGTGCGCTCTTGGTCCCTTGACCAGTTTAGACTTGATCCCGCATTCGGTCATTCTGTTCAATCATGCAACAATCTTAAATCAGATTGTTTTTCATTTGGCCATTACGATAATTCCTACATTCCTTCCAACCTATTGACTAACGTATTAGGTGTTAGCAATTAACTCTTCCGAGCTTATTGTAGATCTACTAGATGAAAGCCCGTAATGACAGAAAAATTATATTTTTAAATTTAAATTTCTATGTAGCAACCCCGATTGTGAGTTTATGATCGATTTTGGACACTAAAATTAGTAGTGCTAGTCTTCCAAATAAAAAAAATATGTTTTTGATATTGTTAGCAGTGTTTGGTGTAGTATGAATGAAGATTTAATTAAAATATTAGTGGAAAATATACTAAAAAGATTAAAAGCAACCGTAGATCTTAGGGAAGGTCACACGAGTTATTGAAGGAAGTTGTTTAATAGTTGGTTTATTTTTAATCTTTATTATTGCGAAGTGTGTACCTAGGTTGATTTTTTTTTCTTAAATTGGAACGTGTAGGTAATTTTAATATTTATTATTTTTATTCAGTCCTTTTTCTTCATTCTTCAAACTATGTTGAATATTTTTCTATACCTGTATTTATTTGACAGCGCGCAAAATAAATATAGCCATCCGACCCCGCCGATAAATCGGCCTGGACGGGTGCTCGTTGGCTGGTGGTGGAATGTATTTTTTCCTTTTTTTGCGTTATCAACGGTGATTCTTAGAGCGTACAAGGGCGGTTCTCAATTGACGCAGAGTCGGACTAGCATTGTTCTACACCGTCATGATGATGATAAATACACCGTTGCACAATTCCACGACTGGCATTATTTTACCTCAGGAGTAGGGCAACCCGCAGAGCTAAGAGAACGGATTGCGGAACGGCGATCATCCCGGCTGATACTAGTCGAGATTTGTTCGGATTATAACTTTTACACGATTATAATTAGGCATTGTTGCCGAGTTTTTTATAACTACACGGTGCAACAATGCACATTTCGAAACGTTCGTTAATACACACGAAAGTCTTTCCACATGCCTGAATACACTGATAGCTTTTATAGACATGTTGCGTGGCTTTGTGTGAAATTAAGAGTTATTAGTGTACGCGAGTTTTAAAACAAATTGACACTCAGATGGTGTACCAGCTTACGGTTAGGGCCGGCCTGAGATTGGTGCAAACAGTGCAACTGCCCCTTGCTCCATATTGGTTTTTATTTTTTACAAAAGCTATTCGGAAAGTACTCGAGTTCTTTTACATGTTTTATTAAAACGCTTCGAAGACTCCTTATATTTCAAACTTGAAAAGCTAACATTAAGAGCGATATCTAGTAACCAGCTACAGGAACAAGCCTAACTAAAGCCATGTATTCACTAGGGGACAAATTGTCCCTCAACAGCTCGCGCGGCATAGAGTCTACGTGACGTTGCAACGTCGTGCACTGTTCCGCTACGTCGCGCACAACATAGCGCGGCATTTCTACGTGCCGTGGCAACGTTGCCATGCGCACGGTACCCGAGCGTACTCACTGCAACATTCCGCGGAGCGTCAGTACCACGTGGTATGTTTACAAGTGAATACGCATGTGCTGTATCTGTCAAGATGACAATGCGGGGAAACGAAATCGTTCTTGAACACATCGAGCTGTATCGATCGAAGATCGCATAGAATGTCCGTCCTTCTTTCTCTTTGCAGTAAATAATTTCGCATTCTCCTCTTACTTTTCGATAAACTCATTAACATAAAGAGATACGCGGCTGTCATCATAACCTCATAGGGCGATATATTTCCGCGACGGAAAAAGGACCTTGTTTTTAATAATATTCAATTTACTACAGTAAAACCTCGTTAATTTGAAATTGTGACGCAAAAAAACATTTCGAATTGCGCGGAACCCCGTTTTCGCCAAATGAGATACCGTAGCTGTCATCGTAAACTCATCGGGTGACATTTCCGCGACAAGATATGCGAGTCCCGGTGTGTACACGTCAAATGACCGCGTCATTGTTCCCGAAACATGAGCGTAGATGTTGATGCGACATGCCGAGCGGAATGTTTCGCGATTTGTCCCCTAGTGAATACATGGCTTAAAGGGCGACGGTGTACAGCGGCACCGAGACGCGCTGGCAGCACGCCCCCGGGAGATTGACGAGAACACATACATTACAATAAATACAATAAATGATAGTGGGGCATGACTGTCCGCTCTGCTCCTGTCTCGAGCTGGTCTCCTAACAGATAATCGATAGCCTCGGAGCATTGTCAGTCCTCTCGTTCCTCAGCGTCCATCTTAGCCATCTCGACTTCAATATTCGTGGAATATTTTATTGATTCTGATTGTAAGGCCGCAGCGAGCTAAGCATTTGTGCCTGTATGCCAACTGCGTTTATCCTTAACTGGTCCAAGTATTCTCCGAAGAATGTTGTATTCAAATACTTGGACAGCTTTTAATTGCTTCTTAATGATTCACATTCGTGTGGCCTATTTAGCGTGCATCTTTGATTTGCCTTTTACTGGCTTTTAAAAGCAAAAAAGCTGAATTTTGTGTAGACTTAAAACAAATCAATAATCTTTGCAACCAAGTCCTCAATTTGCAGGCCGTCCCTGCTAATGGGCACCAGAAAATTTGAATCCAATGAGCCGTGCCAATAAAGCTATGAATATTTATTAAAATTTTTCACAAATTAGCGGGATCTTTATATTTTAAATAAGATTTATTACGCGACCCTACATCCGTTAACTTCAAACTAATAATGTATGCAAATTTATCACCCACGTGTTGTTGAGTTTTGAAATTAGAAAAGTTGCTTTTGCGATAGTTTCTGTAAATAAATACGTACTTAATTGTTTCTAAAAATTTACTATTATCGATAGCTAGCCACTAGTTAAGGCTACACACCAGTTAAGGCTGTGGAACAGCGTTATCTATGGTAGCGTAGCGTCTTGATAACGTTAGTTAAAACAATATTAAATAGAGAATTATATATTTTTTTGCTTCTTATACCTCATTATTATCTGGTAGCGTTATATAGAGAATTTATTTTGAATAATGATTAATACCTATGATATATGCGTTATAGTAATGGATACATTTATTAATTTTAATTTTCATTAAACTGAAATTAAAAAAATCGAAATATTTAAAAATTAATCCTAACTCTATACAGTGCAAAATGACCAACGCACGCATACCGACTACCAAAGAGGTTATAATACCGACTACCGACCATTTCTATCGAATATCCGAGGCGCGAGAGCAAATTCATGTACGCGCAACATAAAGGTAATTTTTTTAATAATACATATTCTGTTGGTAACGAGCGTATGTTTTATGTCTGTGTTAAATGATTGAATAATTTATGTTACATTCAATGTGCATTATTTACAACATAATTAAATAAAATTCTTATATTTGTAACATGTATGTCAAGAGGATATTTCATTATTAACAATTAACATGTATAATGATATGAAAATTAATGTAAATATTATTTACTCTTAAGATAATAATGTTATTAAAATTTTAAATCTCGTATTTTAAGCACACATTTTGCCAAAGTGTTATTAGGTATTTTATTTTATTATTTATATAAATAATAATCATAACTATGGGCCTCGTCAAGAATTTTCCTCTTTTTCGTTTCTATAGTAGGTAGATTATCCTAAAATTAACTAGATTTCTAATGTAGATGTTTTTGAAGACATTGTCACTCCACCTTTGACTTGCTTTGACCTTTCCAAGCTCCTGCGTCCTGTTGGTCTTGTGTTGAACGATGACTGGTGATCGCTATTAACCCAACCACCGAAGTCTTTCCATTTGACTAAACCTCTATTGTCTATGTGACTTACAACTAGGTCATCATCAGGCTCGAAATGGTCTATGATACACTTATTTTTGATCAAAAAATAAAATCTTGCACTACGAAACGTAATCACGATAATCAACAACTAACGACTTTTTGCATAATTATAATAATAATTGCATTTGTTAATTTAATTTATTGAAATATATACGTTTATTGATAAACGTATAGACTATTTTATTAAATCAAAATTAACGGAACAGAGCTTTAATTAAAATTGGAAGGATATCATGAGCCATAGCTATATTTGAGAAAATCTCTTAGACCGCAGTAACGTTCCGGTTTGCTTCAATTGATTTCGAGTCCTGGAAATTCGTTAAAATTTCAGATATTAATAATGTATGAATTATTAAAAAATAAATTTAAGAAAAAATTACACACTATGTTTTAAACCACTTAATTGCTATATGTTTGTCAACTAGTTTCGGTTGGACTGAACCTTCTTCAGGACAATTACAATATAGACTAATCTAGGTACAGAAATTTATAAAGGAGGAAAGAAAAAGAGAGAGGGACAGAGTGTCAACTAGGTGGGGGGGAGGGAATGGGAGGAGTTAACTGAAAATAGAGGGAACAACTTTAAAATCGGACTATTAGATAAATTATTATTATTATAAATTATTATTAGATAAATTATTATTATTATAAATTATTATAAATTATTACATATAGCAATTAAGTGGTTTAAAACATAGTGTGTAATTTTTTCTTAAATTTCTTATAATGTCAAGCCACAAAGTGTTTTCTTGCTTTGAAAAGTTTATTAAAAAAGAATTAAAAAAAAAAAAGTAATTAGTAAAAGCTGTATTTTATATAAGATAATTAAATACAAGAAGCTGCTTCAGCTATAAAAGCTAACACTGTGTCGCTTCCATTCATCACACGACGGTAGGACAACACCCGCGAGGCAGCTGCGGTGCCGCCCCTCGGAGCCTACTTCCGGCCCGAGCTGTCCGCTGGCCTTGCGGACGAGTACGCCATCTCCCCGTCTCGCTCTCTTATCTCGCGGCTCTAAGGCCCGGTTGTTTCAAATTCGATCAAAGTAAGCGTAGAGTTTAAACTGAAATTTTACGTTCTCCACCAATCAGACGATCCGTTTTCGTAAAAATCTATGCTTTTATCGACCGCTTACTTTGATCGAACTTGAAACAACCGGGCCTAACTGGTGGCCCGTCGGCCAGCCTAGATATATTTTAAAGCGATATATTAAATACTGGCGGCCCACCCCGGCTTCGCACGGTTATTTAACAAAAGTTTCAAAAATTATAAATTTTAACACACACACACACATACACACTTCTTTTTTCGTCGGAGGTTACTAAAAAAGAGTACATCATTTTGCTCTATTGTCAATAATTTGCGTAGCGTGCGCAACATTTTTTTTTTGACATTTTGGTTTTTTTTAAATATTTTTTTCACACGTTGGGTTACATTATCGAAGTTTTCATACGGATTTCTAACTTTTTTGAATATATTCTATAGCCTATGTTCATCAGGGATAATGTAGGATTCTAAATGTGAATGAATTTTTCACATCGGTCCAGTAGTTTCGGAGCCTATTCAATTCAAACACACAATCAAATCTTTCCTCTTTATAATATTATATAGTATAGAAAAAGATTCTATGTTTATGCGGTGTTCCGCAGAGTCCTCAAATTGGCCCAGAAAAGTGTCCAATTTAAGGACTCAGCAGAAAATATTATATTTTTTAGCATTTATTATTAAACAATCTTTAAACAGTAGCGGTCCACAAATAAAATAAATAATTAAATTGGCTGTGCTTATCTGTAGTTTTATCTGTAGTTTTTATTAATTTATTGAAAATATAAGCGACCCGG
Source organism: Agrypnia vestita (assembly GCA_016648135.1). Classification (NCBI taxonomy): domain Eukaryota; kingdom Metazoa; phylum Arthropoda; class Insecta; order Trichoptera; family Phryganeidae; genus Agrypnia; species Agrypnia vestita. Next base: position 16,077 of record JADDOH010005061.1, read on the forward strand.
GAGGCCTATATAAATGAAGTTTAGCCAGATTAAATTAATTTTAAAAATATTAAAATATGTGTTTGTTTCCTCTTGGTGTGGCTTGTCCGGGCTTTAAATGTATTGTCTGTTGTGTTAAATCGTTAGATAATTCTCTTATTCTTTCATGTTGTATTGACATTAAATAAGCCTGCACGAGACGTGATGCGGCTTGTAACGAGCCTTCGCAAACTTTGATTCAAACTGAAATCGCCCTTACAGCCGACTCCAAGTCTCCAAATATTAATATTTACAATTTTAACCCGTTGCACATGTATAGCGTTTTATATGTCATGTGGAATTCAATGTCTCGTCTTTATATCACCGTAAGCAAGCTTATGTAAAAGCTTTAGAGTTTAAAATACTCTGCTAATTAGATATAATATAAGTATTCTTTACGAAAAGTACATTTGCAAAAAATGTAATTAGATTTGCGAAATTGCGAATTCGGTTTACACGGCGACCACGGAAGACGTGGCATGACCAGATTAACCAGATACTGGAAGATGGTCCTGTTAGAAGCCTGAACAACCGTCGACCTCCCATGCGAAGATTTACGAATGTAGACGAAGCGAAAGTTGTATGTCAGGACAGAAGAGTATGGCTCTCTATCCTCTCCGCCTACCCCCACGGGGAAACGATGTGATGGTAAGTTAGGTAGTTAGTTAGTTAGGTTTACAAATCGATGAATTTGAGGGGCAAAACTTGTATACGTAAGTAAACGCACACTGTCGAAGCAGGTGAACTGCATCAAGAAGAATTGCAAAATTAGGATGCGATACGATGTTAAATTTTTTGTTACCGTTTGTCGGCCCGCTGGAAGGGGATAAACGAATCTTTTCTCTTCACGATTTTCTGATCCACAGCTGCGGCCGATTGTGTCGAGTGCCCGTCGTGTCCCGCGCCGGTAAGTAGGTACCTACTTTGTTTACAAAGCGGATCACGCGCGCGACACCCGGCGGACAGGAAATTGAACAAGTCGATTTTTTAATATCGCATTCGAACTTTGTAATTATTGCCACCACTGGCAATCTTCTAACGTGACGTGTTTATTCGGTGTATTTCATCTAAAAAATTGTATATTTTCGTTATCACGAATAATAAACTTTTGAAGTTTAGTGTCGGGAATATGGTTCAATAAAATATCCGTGTTATCTTCGCAGAGCACGTTAGATTTTTACTAGAGGCGATGTTGACTCTTTGTACGAACATTTCGATGGTTGGACCATGTGGAGAGTTTGGGGAAGTCGAAGCTAAGGTGGAGTGACTATGTCTTCAAAAACACACGTATCTTAGAAATACAGGACAGGAAAGAAACGCCGTATAATAGAGATCAGTTGAGAAAAATTCTCGAGGAAGTCAAGACCCACTAGGGATATTGTAGTGTAAAGGGGAGGGGCATGTTTTCGATCTTTATTGGGAATATAGAAAGTAGGGGTAAAGTACATAAGAAGTAAGAGAAGTTATATTTAGTGGGTTCTTTCCATTTTTTGTGTTTCTACAGCTTCTTCGTTTTCACTATTTACCATCGAGTAGCTTGTTTCCCATTAGATAATCCTATTTTCATTTAGTTTTAAAAATTAAAATAATTATCTCGCGCAACGAGGTAACTAAATATCAGTGAATAATATTACAATTTTTTTTATTAAAGAGTTAAGATTGTTATTACGGTCGTTAGATATATTAACTGTAACTGGTTGCGGATATTTTATACGAACCGTATGGTTTTCCGAGAAACGATTCTCGACGTTTCGTTAAATTCTTATTCAACGTCAACAGGAGGACGACCTTTACCCGCGGAGGTAGAGGGCGGACTGATTACCTACTGCTTTCGAGGACATATAAAATATGCGCAGCCAGTTACATTTAAACAAAAAAAGAATGTTTGTAAAGTTGTTTGATTATAATATCGATCTTATATTTATTCACGATCGTCGTATTATGATCCGTCTGTAATTGCTACTGTGGCTATACAAACCGCGCGGTGGAGTACCTAATCGTACATGTACCCGACGGAAGCAGATGGCGAGCGAAGTCGCAGCCGGGAATTCCATTATTTCGATAAAATTCCATTTTGCATTATTCCCTGGCCTTTACAATTTGATCCGCCAACTAAATATTCATTTTGTAATTTCGCAACGCGCAGCTGTACTTTCGAAAATCCATTTATTAAAAAAAAAACATGCTCGGCAGACTACCTCTTACGGATTCAGATGGCGAAAAATATGAACTCATAATAGTTTTTTTTTTTTATATTTAAAGATAATACACGATACCGTAAAACTCATAGAAATTAGAAAACACAACATAAAGTATTCAAATTAACACGTGTACCGTTTTTTGCGATACTCATATTTTTATTTTATGAGTCGTAATCAACTCGTATGTACAGAGAAAAAATAATTTACCGGAACGTTTATAACTTGTATTACTTATAGGAATATGTAGATATGTTTAGTGAATAGCTTTAAAAAAGTAAAAGTGGATAGTTTTAATATTTGTAATGAGAGTAGGGGACCATACAATTTTTGTGTAAAGCGTCCTTGAGATGAAATTTTTACGAAAATGGCGCAATATAAAATATACCTTTTTATTATTATTAACCTACAATTACATTCGATTAAGTTTTGGTTCGATTGGTATTCGTATTAACATTCGATTGGTAACTAAGATAATATAATATGTTTAAATAACCAAAGTCCTAATTTATAGACATCAAAAATTGCGTAAGTACCTACATATAATATATTTTTTGTACATGTTTAAAAAAAAATCATAATCACTCCGCCCATAATAACGTAGTGACCATTTTAAACGTGAGAGGTACATTGTGCGCTTTACTACGTGCGCCTATACTAGCAACCAATTTATATATGAAGAAGTTTGCCTCTATCATCCGGTTTCTTCCGTGTACTGAAAAATCTCGCGATAGGTATAATGTAAGTATCGTGCAAGTGATTGAGGCACACGGGGAATCAGGAATAAAATACTCGCTGGTTCCCACTGGATTTATTGAAGCGAGATTACAGATTGGCGATTGAAAGGCTACTCAGTTATAACAAGGCGTGCTGTGCCACGGTCGAGGAGAAGTGCGACTCCTGTCGGTTCGTTCGTAAGGTCTACAGTCTACACTATAAATCGTTACGTAGTCCGCACCTATTCTTGTCTCCAGTGCAGATTTCCCACAAAGCTTAGATCTAAAAATAGGGTGCGTTCACAATTTACACGCCGTGAGTAGTGTTCACGCATGTCTCCCACCGCTGTGGAAACTCGCAAAAACTGAACTCCCGTCCCCGATATAGATGATTACCTCCTGCGTTGGGCTAAACCTGGCCGCTCGTGACCCGCAGGAGAATACAGATAGTATCCGATGCTATTTACATCTCCTACTGTCCGGGTGGCGATCTCCCGCACGGGAAATATTTTCATCTCGCGTCTTTGTATAATATCCGCTACCGCTAGCGTCACGCCAGAGTAGGTAGGGAGAGAGGATACAACGCTACACTCTTCTGCTCTGGTACACCACTTTTGCTTCGTCCACTTTCATACATCTTCTCATCCGCGCTCTTCGGTTGTTAAAGCTTAAGAGCCATCCTCCAGTATTAATAACTTGATTTTTCCAGTCACGCCAGGTCTTCCGCGGACACCCTCTGTCTTGTATTATTAGTTTATTTGTACCTCCTTACGTAATACGGTACAGTACCTTCCAAACATTATCAAAAAAGACAAAAAAAGTAACCCATAAAAACCAAGTTTTTATTATACTCCCTTTCTCATTTACTAGTGGAAACTGGGTTGGAGCTTAACCTACGCGTTGGGCTTCGGTCGAGCGACGCTACGAAAGGGAGTAATAAGAAAATTCCAAAAATCCAAAATTATACTATAATCAGGTTCCGTGTCTACCAGACATCATAGTATAATTTTGATACAATAATATATAAAAACAGATTTAAGTATAATTTTGATACTATAATCAGTATTTATTTATTTTATTTATTTCAGTATATATACGCCCATCAGAGCATTTACATAAACATTGGGTAATACATGTCGGTAATGAGAAATATAAAAAGAAAATAAAAAAAGTCATATAAAGAAATAAAAAATGACATAATAACAGAAATATAAAAAGAGCTCTACAACTAAACTTAAACACAGAATCCATAATTTCATAAATCTATAAATACATCATATTTTTTATAGGATTAGCGATAATTACAGAAATATAAATTAAGTATTATATAACTATAATCAGATTTTTATAGTATAATTTGATTTTTTCATACAACTTACTAAGTTGTATGAAAAAACCATTAAAAATTTGAAAAATACAAAAATTTATTTATTTTTTGTAACGAAAATTCGATAGATCTTCTTGATCGTCGCCACGAGTCTGCTTGCAAAGTTTCAGCTCGATTGGATCACGGGAAAAGGGTTAAAAATCGAACCAAAGTTTTTTCCTCAAGCAAGCAGACGCCACGAGTTAATATAAAGGGAGTTAAAAACAATTGTAACATATCTGTAAAAAATAACAGTACAATTATTATACACATATTAATTAACCTACGTATCCAGTCTTACATCAGCTCTTCAGTTGGCCAAACTTTTAATCGATCGCTCTCCAATATCCGGTTTATGTGACCGTGCTTGGTCTTTCACGAACGTCCTCTATTTCTGTTGCCTTCTACACTAATCTCACGTATTTTTTTTGCCATCCACTCGTCATTCGTTGTACCTGACCAAACCATCTCAGCGACCAAAAATGAAGTAAAGGTAGGAAAAATATAAACATAATTTTATTCTTTATTTTTTATTCTTTCTTTCTATATAATTAATATGCCTTAGTATATCATAAATATTTATCATTACTGACATATTTCTGTTTGTTTAAATTTTTTATTCTTTCTTTCTATATAATTAATATGCCTTAGTATATCATAAATATTTATCATTACTGACATATTTCTGTTTGTTTAAATTTTTTATTCTTTCTTTCTATATAATTAATATACCTTAGTATATCAGAAATATTTATCATTACTGACATATTTCTGTGTGTTAAAATTTTTTATTCTTTCTTTCTAAATAATTAATATGCCTTAGTATATCATAAATATTTATCATCGCTGACATATTTCTGTTTGTTTAAATTTTTTATTCTTTCTTTCTATATAATTAATATGCCTTAGTATATCATAAATATTTATCATTACTGACATATTTCTGTTTGTTTAAACTTTTTATTTTTTCTTTCTATATAATTAATATGCCTTAGTATATCATAAATATTTATCATTACTGACATACTTCTGTTTGTCTAAATTTTTTATTCTTTCTTTCTATATAATTAATATGCCTTAGTATATTATAAATATTTATCATTACTGACATATTTCTGTTTGTTTTAATTTTTTATTCTTTCTTTCTATATAATTAATATGCCTTAGTATATCATACATATTTATCATTACTGACATATTTCTGTTTGTTTAAATTTTTTATTCTTTCTTTCTATATAATTAATATGCCTTAGTATATCATAAATATTTATCATTACTGACATATTTCTATATGACATATTTCTGTTTGTTTAAATTTTTTATTCTTTCTTTCTGTATAATTAATATGCCTTAGTATCATTACTGACATATTTCTAAATGTGGAGACCTGTAATTGGCCATCTATATTGTATCAATGTTTTCTATGCTTTTTTTTGTGCTGTTGGTCTTCCATAAACATTGAATAAATAAATAAATAAATAAATAAATAATATTCAATGAAAATTAAATTAAATTTTTTACACAAAACATTAAAGAATATTACTAAAACTATAACATATAAGTCATAAATATAATACAATTTGATAATGGCCTTACAAGCCGGAACAGCTGTAACACTTAAAAATAGTTAACCCGCAGAACTTAATAATAATATTTATTAAATTTTAATTTATTTTAAATTTCAGTAACGATAATATTCATTAAATTTAATTCATTTTAAATTTCATTAATAATAATTATTAAAATTTAATTTATTTTAAATTTCGCTAAAAATAAATATGGAGTTCTACAAATTAAACACAAAACCCATAAATACAAAATACAAAGTAAAAATAACACGAACATCTCAAGTCGGATATTCGCTCAAGTCCTCTCGAAATATTTATTACTGTAGAATGGTCCGATAATTTATTCGGCAACGATAACATATCGGGCAGTACCGGGTATGCCTTCTGGGTGTTCGCAACTGCGAGAGATCGGAACAGCCGATATCAAAGTGCCGAAAAGTACCGGGAAACCCACCTTCGGAGGACACAAGAAGGCTGTTTATTTAAAAAAAGAGAAAACCACCCCTGACCAGGCGTAAATACAAACAGGCCGGCGGGGGGCACCTAAACCCCCGCGTTGCGGACTGTCGGACCCGAGACTTGTCAGCGACACTTGCAGACGCGCTGCTCCGAAAAGTAAACAATACGCCAATTCTTTTTGTATTGAGCCGCGCCGAGCGTGAGAAATCTGGACGTCGGGGCTGGCGGAGAGCCGCGGCAATTAGGGAGATGCTCGCGATGATTTATGGCGTCTCCGCAGGGTCACAGTATAATAAATACATACAGTATGTTATCTCGGCAGTGTCCTTGAAATAAATACCTACGGCCGCTCGGTACTTAAACTTGGTTAAACACGCACCAGGGCTGCTCATTGACCGACTCTTTATGGTTTGGGGTGCCATAAACTGACTTAAATGTATGCGTGGGAGCGTCTCACCCTGCTTGCGTCCGTACGTTTCTGCAGCCCTGCGGCGACTGAGCAGTTCGAAGTATACCGAGATTTCGAAGGGCGTCGTTTCGGCTGTTTGTATGAAGATATAATACTGTATGCTTTACTATACTGTGATATCGGGCAGTACCGGGTATGCCTTCTGGGTATTCGCAACTGCGAGAGATCGGAACAGTCGATATCAAAGTGCCGAAAAGTACCGGGAAACCCACCTTCGGAGGACACAAGAAGGCTGTTTATTTAAAAAAAGAGAAAACCACCCCTGACCTGGCGTAAATACAAACAGGCCGGCGGGGGGCACCTAAACCCCCGCGTTGCGGACTGTCGGACCCGAGACTGCGCGCCCTTTGTCGGGGGGGCAGCTTGTCAGCGACACTTGCAGACGCGCGAAAAGTAAACAATACGCCAATTCTTTTTGTATTGAGCCGCGCCGAGCGTGAGAAATCTGGACGTCGGGGCTGGCGGAGAGCCGCGGCAATTAGGGAGATGCTCGCGATGATTTATGGCGCCTCCGCAGGGTCCCATCACAGTTATTTACGTCTTTTTTGGTTTTGTCAGTAAACCGTAATACGCCTCAATTAAGGAAAATCCATTATTCTTCGTTATCTTCCAAATATTATTGTCTGTACAAAACAGACATTTAAACACTGGGATCCTGTTTAACCAATAATTGCGGACAATTGTTATCGCTCCGCTTTCTTTTCCTCTTCTTCTACCCCTTATCCTATTGGGTCGGGGTCCCTGCACCGCGTAGAAAGCTCCAACTTTTCCTATCTTGGGCTTCGCTCTCCACGTCAGCCCAATTTAGTTGCAACCTCGCTTCGCAGCAGTCCTCCAGTTGTTTCCGCCAGATCCTCCTGGGACGGCCCCTTGGCCTTCTGCCTTCTTGTCTTGCCTGGAATTTCCGCATTGGCAGTCTATCTGCCGGAATCTGCCAGTGTCGTAAGCTTTGGTTATATTGTTAAATATTCTTGTTATAGGTCGACCACAATCAAAAGACGATTCCCTAGCTTTGTCCGGTAAGAAGAAAGCGGTAGAAAAACTTCTTTTGTGTTCATTTTTTGCATCGTAACAACACACATATTTTTTGCGCGTATTCTTTTAAATGCGGTCTAGCTATAGCTATATTCTTATAATTATAATTCTAGTTCCATATTTAAATTACTTTATGGAGTCAATATTACCTACAGTTCCAGCCTTAAACAAACCTAATACCTACTAACGTTGGAATAAATCAATCGTCTTCGAAGAAAATTGAAACAAAATATGTGAGGTCTTCTAGGTATCTTTAAAAGATCAATTTTATTGATATGATTAAGGATAACTATTTATTTAATTCTACTGGTGGACAGAATCAACATTTTATTTAGTATTTTCCACTAATTATTTATTTTAATTTATAATTTATTATTTTCAATTTTTAATGTAGCATTTGGCCTTTGGCTACGGACGGTAGCGCATGCGTATTATCGTCGGAACGGTATATAACGTATTCAAAACACTTTAAATATGTGTGATTGTAAATTTTTTTAATAGCTTTTTTTTGCAGTTAAAATATTTCTAAATTTTAAATAAATGTATGTTTATGGATCGCGTGAAATTGATTAATTGTGGGGCATAAAAGCAAAGACAGCATTATCCAAAAAAATAAAAAAATGTTTTGAGTGCAGTCATCGACGACTACTTATTTAAAATGTACTGAATTCTAGATTTGATATATCTTTCCCTTCCAGAATCATGTTTCCTATAAATGTATAGGCCATGTTTCCTTTTAAAATCTCGAATTTAGTACATTATAAATTAGTAATCCTCGATGACTGCATAATTATTATTTTTTGGGTATTGATGCCTTTGCTCTTATACTCCACAATTGAACAAGTATACTATTGTAATCAGCTTTTCCTTGGTGGATATTCATCGCAAAATAAATGAATACAAATTCGTTTGGTTTAAATCGCTATGTTTTTGGTGACACCAACTAGTTTCGAAACCACCGTTCCTTTTTCAGTCTAAGCTACAAATATTATATTACAAGCAATGGTTATGTCAAGTCCCCAATTAAACGTCCACAGCGTGCATTTATAGGTATTAAAAGGAAATACCTACACATTAAAATTAAATAATTTAAAAAATACTCAAAACAGACAATAAAATAATGTTGAACATTGAAAATAATGTCACGTAATGCGCACAAAAAACAAGTTACCAAAATAATGTAATTTATTTATTTATTTATTTATTTGTTTACGCCCATTAGCCTTTTACATAAAGAGTATAAAATAAATTTCAAAAAGCACATACATTAAACAATATCTGTATAGCACCAAATTGCCCATATTTTGTAATGTTTCCTTTGTAGTTTGCCCTGAAGGAGGAATGGTGGTTCCGAAACCAGTAGGTGTTTGTTACCAAAAATATAGTGGTTTAAACCAAATTAATTAGCATAAAAAATCGTTAAAAAAACAAGCGCTCATTTTTGAATATTGTTTTATCCAACAGCGGATATTTTGTATCACGTCCATCCTTCATTTCTGATTCCCACGTGAGCCGTGCGGACCGGAATGCCGCGGACAGCGGACGGGTGGATGCCTCTGGTAGCTAGTCCACGAAAGGAAATGACCAAAACGTGCTCCGACCAGAGCTTCGCGTTCCGGTCATGCGCGCGCACTCCGGCACTTCCTCCAGCGCGCTATGGAGCTTGCATCGATCATCGTCTTCACGGCAACGACAGCAAATTTGATGTTTGAATTTGATATTGTTAGCTAAAGCCACGTGCGAAGAGTGGGGCTCACCAAGAAGAGATCAGCCATTGATTTACAGCACACCGCCACCGGATAGAAGTATGATAATGATAACGCCGCATAATTTGAGATGTGAATCTACAGAAGAGTTTATTTTGCTAAATTAGATAGTCCCCGAGATATCTTATTCGAGATACCGTTATCTAAGTGCGAGCTATGTATTGTCAGTATTATTTTATGGAATGGAGGTGTGGATATTCACCGAAGAAATAAGAAGACGACATCGTAAAGTATGTATTTGAAATGTGGATCTACAAAATAATTTCAAAATAACCTCGATGGGTAGAGTTAAGAACGAACATATGGGTCGGATGAGTAAAGAAAAGGAGGCGTGTATTTAAAACAATATTTTGGAGATACGACGACATCCACAGATTTATGAGATCTCATAACGCGGACAAAAGTTGGTGGAAGCTGAGGTTGTATGTGATTTCTTATAAATGGACAATCAAAATTTTCAGCAGTCGTAGATTCTGGCCATAAAAGCGATCAGCCAATTACACGATTCTGTCTATTCATTTATCCAGAATTAAAATCCGCGCTGAAGAGGCGCAGATTTTCTAATGTAAGAGTATTCAACAGAATGCGAAACATGTACTCGACAATATTCTGGAATAGGCCTCATTCCAGAACATTCGGAACGAGCCGCTGGTGCGCGTTTAATGTACGTCTATCCTGTCGATGTCTTCTCTCTGTCGTAAAACATTAGAAATGAGAGTTGAGGATAGCGCTGAGTGGAGCGCTGAAGCGCCGAGACGCGCGGAATGCCACATCCGGCGCCCGGTTGCGTCACTGGGCAGCCGCTGCGCCGGGAGCAGCGTGACGACATCGTGCGCGATCAGAGCCGCGATCGGATGATATTAGATCCCTACAACGCATTGACCCCGTTTCGATAAAAGAAATGGGTGTGAAATACGTGTTTTCCTTAAATAATGACGATAATATGTATTTTAATCGATATTTATGGTAACCATTCTTAAAAAAAGGCTTTTAAAACTACCTCCGAGTTTTCCATTTCTTTGTCCCTATTACACCAGTACTAATTTGTTTCACGTACTTAATTGCTCATAATTTATAATAACAAAACACAAAATCGTTGTAATATGTTAGGCCTGGCCCCGACCGAGATAATTTTCGTGGATTTTTCGAACTTGCAGAGACTTGATGAAACTTTCATTAAGTCTCTGAAACGCATTTCAACTATCAAAATGTAAATAAAATTATACTTTCATCTCCAGATCGTAGGCAATCCACAGTTTACACAGCGTGTCTCAGGTCGTTAAATAAAAAAAATTACGCCTAAAGAGGAAGTACATCGTCAAAAAGCTGGTTCCTCTTGCGAAGGTACACATCTTTTCATTTAAGAAAGACAGTCGAATTAGTATATGTAGGTGGGGGGAGGCATAGTAGGGTAGCGGGGAATCCCTATAACGGCTCGAACGAAACGCTGTGCAATGTTTCAAAGGGCTCGCTTTAATTGGTCGTCAGTCGGCACGTGACCTTCACGTGCGATCCATGCCATTTCGACAGCCGTTTACGCTATATGAAAAAAGACTAAAAAACAGTGTTTTCGTTAAAAAAAATACGTGAAATTAAACAGCAATTCTTTCTCGAACTCAATTATATATTATGGTGGTTAATTTTTCGTTTTGAAGTCGTACCTTCTGGACTTCATAATTAAAAGTACAAGATTTTCTGTGAAAAAGGTAAGATTTAGGTCAGATTTAAGGTCAGTTTATGTTTTGTTGTTAAAGTAACAATACATTTATGTATTCACATATCGTAGATTTTTTATCGTATTCGTGAAAAACATATCCATAGTCGTTCGCAATGCATTAATTAAACCATGATGTTGAGTCAAAACTTGTTGTTTAATCATAATATTTTATCTTGTAGGTATGGTTGAGTCTTAAGTACCCCACTATGCCCCCCCCCCAACCCGCGTGCACGACACAGATTGTTTCGTTGTGTTGGTGTTTACGGAGAACACGGATTACACATTCTAATTCGATTGCCTTTCTTCTACCGTCAGTATTTCTATTTCTCCATGTTGAAGTTATAATGGACCAAAAAAAGAAGAGGCCACGATATACTATTTTTAAAATGATTCAAATGCCTAATTTACCGTTCCGTCGATACTAAGCTACAACAACAACTGCAACGCCGCCTGGCGACTTGTTATATTCGATAAACCAGCCGAAGTGTTTACACGTCGACCACACAAAAGGCAAACTCTCCCACACCATAAAAACGGTAGACTTTCGATACCTGTAAATAATAGCACCAGCCTTGATTTACTTGCCCATCGAATTACGCTGGCAACATTTAACACTTATTAATAATATTTGTATAATTGTTGCTTCCCACACAGCCTCCGAAGGCTCTGCGGATTTTGAAACGCGAAGATTTGGAGCCATGCCCAGCTCTCGCAATGGTGGCACGTGGGCGACCCCATTATTAAGAGTGCTTATTTTTTACATTAACATTAAATACAGGTATATTAGTTTTACGTGTTTTATGGTAATTTAATGAAGGAGAAGCGGTTAATTGCCCCTGAGACCTGCTTATGTTTGCGGAATATCTTTAATTGTAATAAGGCGTAGTTAGGCCCACTTTGTTGTATTATTGTAGTTGGTTATTAAATTGTTTCAAAGGTGGTCCATTTGTTCGTCTGCCACCACAGAACTGGTCTACACTTTTACTTTTAGGTAGAAATACCTACTTTTAAGTAGAAATACCACCCATCGCAAAGGTTTCACGATTCAACTTGATTTTGATAATGATTAAGTTATAGAAGCAAATGTAAACTGTTATAAAAAAATCTTTAAATGACTAAAAAGTCTCTAATAAAAAATAAAATGTAGGTAGTGGTTTTACTAATTAGAATAAATACCTAGTACTTGTTGTTCTGTTTCAATTTTTTTATT